>JADHYT010000127.1:0-35166 GCA_027604725.1 Entophlyctis luteolus
GATTTTGGACAGACTCGTAGAGCTTGAGAGCCTCGCGGGACGGAATCTTGAGAGCAACCCCATACTCCATCACAGGCCGAATAAAACTGTGATAAATTTTAGCAGAAGAAGCAGGAAACCCTAAGCGTTCAGTTATCCAGTGTTTGCAGAAAACAAAATTTTAGAAATCTTGATTGTGTTCAATGAAGCTTGTGCCATGATCCCAGACCAGAATCTGTAAGTGCTTTTGTTGAAATGTGCCGAAGTGCTACGTCATTCACAGAAAAGTGCCATGCATTTGTGATTATGATGGACATGACTTCCCAAGTGTCCGCATTGGCTCCTGCAGTGGCAAAAGACAGCTCTTACCATGGTCACCAAATTCTTACCCCATTGTTCCTGCTTGGTAGCATAGATGTTGGTCTCTAAACATTATATGGCTCTAAAATGGGTGACCCTTTAACCAGGAGAGTCCAATACAAACCTGGCCATCTGCTGTGGTAGTCTTTGTTGGATGGCTATTCAAGTTTGGTAGTGTGAGACACTGCAATCCGCAAGATTCACTATTTCAAGATACTGAAATGAACATATTTCATGTGGTTCATTAGTGCTATTGACCCAGATCTTTATTGCAGAATCTGGAATTCCAGCATTGTTTCTTAAAAAAAAATTCCGTATTTATTGATAATTGATGACAACCAACACCTGAAAAAAAAAAAATTTCAGAGATGTCCAACTCTAGTAAAAATATTCCCACAGCAATCTTTCACTTGTTTGACAGCAATATGCAAATGACAATTTTTCCATCAGGAAATCCACAAGCAAAGGCAGATTGAGAGAAGGCATACTGCAGAGAAGGTGCAAGGGGAACCCACAACATCTTATTAGAAACAGAATTAAGTCCCATCCAACCAGAGTTGTCAGAAAACCTCAAGGAGGGCTGCATGCCACTTGAAGAAAGAGAATCTTTGAAGGCAAACAATTTCACTGAGCCACCTGGATACTGCTCCAAGACAGTGACCAGTTCACCAGAAAGATGATTCCAGACTTGGACAGTCTTGTCACTGGATCCACTTGCCAACAGAGAGCCATCAAGATTGAATGCCACCGATGTCACAGAGTGGGAATGACCTTTCAATTCAGTGACCAAAGCACCAGAGAGAGGATTCCAGACTCGGACAGTCTTGTCATCAGATCCACTTGCAATCAGTGAACCATCATGATTGAATGCCACAGAGGTCACAGAGCGAGAATGACCCTTCAACTCTGTGACCAAAGCACCAGAGAGAGGATTCCAGACTCGGACAGTTCTGTCCCAGGATCCACTTGCAATCAGAGAACCATCATGATTGAATGCCACAGATGTCACATAGTCAGCATGACCCTTCAACTCAGCAACCAAAGCACCAGAAATTGGGTTCCAGACTCGGACAGTCTTATCAGTAGATCCACTTGCTAACAGAGAGCCATCATGACTAAATTCCAGAGAGAACACCAAGGAAGAATGGCCCTTTAACTCAGAGAGCAGTGCACCAGAAACTGGATTCCAGACTTGGACAGTCTTGTCAGTAGATCCACTTGCAATCAGAGAGCCATCATGATTGAATACCACTGAGTTCACTGAGTCAGAATGGCCCTTCAACTCAGACACCAAATCACTGGACAACAGATTCCAGATGCGGACAGTCTCATCAAGAGATCCACTTGCAATCAGAGAGCCATCATGATTGAATGAAACAGAATACACATAGTCAGAATGACCCTTCAACTCTGTGACCAAAGCACCAGAGAGAGGATTCCAGACTTGGACAGTTCTGTCCCAAGATCCACTTGCAATTAGAGAACCATCATGATTGAATGCTACACAGGTCACATAGTCAGAATGACCCTTCAACTCTGTGACCAAAGCACCAGAGAGAGGGTTCCAGACTCTTACTGTCTTGTCAACAGAGCCACTTGCAATCTGAGAGCCATCATGATTGAATGACACAGAGTATACATAGTCAGAATGACCCTTTAACTCTGTGACCAATGCACCAGAGAGAGGATTCCAGACTCAGACAGTTCTGTCCCAAGATCCACTTGCAATTAGAGAACCATCATGATTGAATGCCACAGACCACACAGAATCAGAGTGACCCTTCAATTCAGTAACCAAAGCACCAGAGAGAGGATTCCAGACTCGGACAGTTCTGTCCCAAGATCCACTTGCAATTAGAGAACCATCATGATTAAATGCCACAGATGTCACATAGTCAGAATGACCCTTCAATTCAGTGACCAAAGCACCAGAGAGAGGATTCCAGACTCTTACAGTCTTGTCACCAGAGCCACTTGCAATCAGAGAACTATCATGATTGTAAGCAACAGAAGCAACATTTCCAGTATGCCCAGACATGGAAGAAAAAAGAGGGCCCCAAGTCAGGTCCCAGCTAGCAGTCACTTTGCCCCCAGCAAGAGGCTGGTAAAGCTGGTACAACTTTGTGTCATGAGGAGTGAAAGTCAAAGCAGACTGGTAGATGTGGAGTGGACTGAAGTCCAGTGCAGGATGAAATCTGGCAGCAAGTCTGGACACATCATACAGGAGGTCTCTTGCAAGACTGAGAGAAGAAACATTGGGCTGTGTGCTGTAGTCATCTGCAAGAGATGCTATTGACTGTACAGAGGATCTTTCATTGATTGTCATTGAAGACAATTCACTAGTTGACAGAGATGCCCAAGCTGCAGCACCACTCCTCTCCTTTGCATTGGTACCAACTCCCTATCCAAGGTTTAGAAAAAAAAATTTCTGGCTTTAACACTTGCCTTTTTCTTCAATATTCCAAAAAAGAAAGGTTTCTTTTTGGCTGTGATTTCATGAGGAATGGCTTCTTTCATTGGTGCCTGGTTTCAATTACTCACATGTTGTGGATGAAGTTAAAATGCTCACCTTCTTTGGTCCAGAAACAATGTTAATCATTTTGACCAAATCACTGCATGATTCCATCAGCTGGCCAAGCTGTTTCTCAACTGCCATCACTTCAAGCCATTGCAGCATCTTTTGGGTGCAGAATTCTGTTATTACTGACCCAGTTGCAGAAAGTGCACGCAGCATTCCTTGTCTATCCACCTTTGCAGCATCCAGAAAGTGTGTGGTCCAGTGCAAACAAGAATATCTGACTGCAGGAGAGAGTGTTGACAGCAGTTCTTGCTCCAATGATTGTACAGTCTCACTGGCATTGGATAGCCCAAACATATTGTAATGTAGCTGGTCATTCAGAACAACCAGACACCTCTGTGCAACAAACACATGGGCTTTGACCAGAGACACATGGAAAGCCTGAACAGTGCACCTAGCTGCAGAGGTGAGGAAGTCCTTGACACTCTTGTGCAAGACAGTAACTTTTCCTTCTGGGGACACCAACAAGAGTGAGTGCAGCTGTTTGGCAGATATTGTAGTATGGCAGATATTTTAGTATGGCAGAAAACACAGTAAGAACAGGCCCACCTTGGAAATGACAAGCTGCACACCTGCTGGTGTCAAGTCAGCAATAACAGCAATGTTGGCACAGTCCAGGGGAATCTTGGCAGCCAGTAGTACATACATAAATTTCATGTACACATCTAAGTCAGTGGCATCATTTTTCTTGATGTTGCCATCCAGAATTCTTGTGTATTGGTCATCCAGAGACGCACTGAGGCCATGGACAAGTGCAATGACATCCATTTTCCCCAATCCATGGTTGTTGTCAACAATCTGCTGCAACTGACTGCACAAGACCCTGGCTGCAACAAACACAAACTCGCTCTTGGCAGTAAGGAGCTTGCAGCATTCATCTGTTCGAGAGCCAAGTGGGTACGGAAAGTGGGCAACTTGGTGCTGGACAAACAGCTGAATGTCTCGGATGTTCGCTGCGGCAGTTGGCTCCAAGCTGTCAGTCCGGAGAGACTCCATGACCTTCCAAATATCAGCTTCGGGCCTTCCGGTGGTCAGGATTTTGACAAATGGGGGCAATCTGGTTGCAGCTTTTGCTGTTACACTGTTGAGACTGGCCAGGATACTGAGAAGCTCATTGCGAGTGGGATCCCCTTGAGTGCCACATTCATCCAAAGCATCAATCACAATGAGATATTTCGTGACTGTTGAAGCATGCGGCATTACTGATGAATCTGATGGCGACTGCAAATCACTGCCGGTGCCTAGAAGAGGCAAGAGCTCCAGAAATAAATTTGAAAATGCAACAATTGGTTTATCCAGAATGCTAAGGGCCATTGGGTTGCGTGTGCAGTAATCCCTGTCCTGCTGCATCAACGAGTGAAGCTTGCTGCAAGCAAGAGGTGAGGCACTGGCCAAATCATAGACAAGCCTGCAAACGAGCTGCTTTGCATTGTTTTTCTTCTCATCATAGTGCTTGCAGAAAAATGCAGTCAGAAGAGTGAAACCGGACGGCGGAGATCTGGACGCCAAATATGCTACAAAAGACTTGCCAACACCAGCAGCCCCATTGAGCCATACAACATTGGCATCACCGGCAAATTGCTTACCAATGCCTTCAATAGCCCACTCGCGAGTGCCATCGACATACTGACTGGCATACGAAGCCATGTCAGAAGAGAAACACACCGGATTGAGCCAAGCTTCAAGTTCACGCTTCGAATAATATTCTGCAGAAGTGTTTAACAAAACCGGAGGAGCTGCAGCAGTGGCGCCTGTAACAGAGGGGGCAGTTGCATTCAAGTTTGCAATGATTTCCCCTTTCAGAACAGCCATTTGATTGTCCCAGTCAGAGTGAGACTTAAAGTCAAGGGATGCCTGGCAACTTGAGAAAATATCGCCAAATCGCGCCTGGATTAGAGGAGAAGTGATCATGTGAATAGCGTCAGCATGTAGCTTCTTTTCGTCAGCTGCATACACAGGAACAATTCTTTTATGAAGAGTTGCTGCATACTTGAACTCATGCTTGCAGTTGGTCGAAACCTTCAAAGATTTGAGTCAGCCTGTCAATGACCCCGAACACACAAATCACAAACTTGGTACTGAGGTGTCACAACTGCCACAAACACCTGGCATCGATTCACAGCCTCTGCCATTCTTGCCGACCAAATCAGTTCCAAGAGAACGGAAACTCGCAGGGAACACTCACTTCTCAAGGATATCTCCATTCATGAGAGGGGCGGTGTCAATACTGCGCTCCACATCCATCCAGACAGACAGATTGCTGCTTTTCAATTCGGCGGCAATGCATTTGACCAATTCCTGAACTTCATACTTTCCGGTTGCTGTTTTCTCTCCCCAGCTGAAAGAGGGAGTCAGCACAGAACAGCCAAAAACTGGGAGATTACTCACTTGTACGAGAGCATGACTTGGTACTGTGCGACCACTGTTTCACGTACGACGGCAGGTGCTGCAGGACCGGCCGAGTTGACCTCGATTGGTTGAGATTGTTCAAGACGACGGGCAGGCGGTCGGGCAGAGACCAGCACAAGCGCCTGGTCCGCATCCATGTCCACTTTCGGAAGGCAGCGCACGAGTTGGCCATCATTTCTCAGAGAAGCTCCTTTGAAGCGAACCACGAGTGGCGGCGAGAGAGATGGGTCTTCGTTGCAGGCAGCCTTTGATCAAGTGCGTCAAAGACAACGAGGCAACCAAATTCTACTTACCTCCGCAACAGCGGCGAGAGTTTGGGCCGTCAGTGTCAAGATCAGAACTTCGGCGTTCTCATATCCAAGGCGCACGCGGATGCATATATCGTTCTTGTCAAGCCGGACAGCCTGCGAAGAGGAAGTATCAGGGGAGTCAGATGCCTTCATTAGGAGGATTATACGCAACTGTGGACAGTGGCGTCGTCGTTGTCGCGTGTGCAGCCTGTTCTGGCAGCCCATCACTGCTTGCCGCCTGCATCACTCAATTTAGCACTTTTGGGCTTGCGTGCGAGAACGTTCATTTCCGCAAATACCCCAAGGAGCTTGTTCTCAACTGATGATAACCACATAAATCAAAGCACTGCTGATAATATCCTTGCCATGGTAGAATCATATTGAAATACCTGCTTGTCACCAAGAGTTGTTGTGTTTTGTGATTGAATAAAAAGAAAAAAAGAGCAAGTCACTAAACAACATTTCTTTATGGGCAAAACTGTTTTTTCTCGTGGCAGCTGCTTGAACTTGTGAGATGGCATAGGAAGTCCAGTTTTCTTCTTTTTTTTTTTTTTTTGATAGTTCACTATTCGGAAGTGGCAATAACAGAGACAAATGAAAGACCATCAGCAGAATTCAGTGGGGAATTGAAAGAATGTATTCACACAGTCTGAATATCTGCATATAAGACAGATCCTTGCATGCTCAGTCTGAGAGCATCATCAGACAAGGGTTTCACTTTTGTTGATTGCTCTTTCTGCAAAAAATATCTGTTTTTTAAGAATTTTACAGCTGCCTGTCAGAGGCACCAACTTGAAGGTTTTATCTTGCTGAGTCTTCTCCTGTATGCTGACAATGCCACTAGCCACTAGCAGTATTTGTACAAGTGCAAATAATATTAAAGCACTGGGATCCTTTGTTTTAGGTGTAACGTGCTTGGCTTATTTTTGAATGTAAACATTAGGACATGAATATAGTTTTCTCCCTACTGCCGAACACATCCACTGTGTGTTTTGAAGCTGTATTTGCGCTCCAACCAGATATGATCACGGTTGTGACATCATAAGTGGTTAATGTTGCTGACAACATTACCTGCAACTCAAGTTACTCAGTCCGAGGCAATGGTTGCTGGATCCACTGTCCAACATATCAGCGTGCATCACGGGCTAATTGCTAAGTAACGCCAGGGTTAGGGTTTTTTCAGCGGAACGCAATCGGAAAACTGCTCAAACGAGTGACTATGCCTCGGAGAAGAAACTTTTTTATTCATCATCGTCGACTGAGAAGAACCTCACACACACACGGACTCAGAGAAACCATAAGACATCAATCCATTCGGGAGCGTTTTCGAATGCAGATCACTTCGCCTGGAGCACAGTGACAAAGGCGATGTACTGGGCCTTAGCCTCCTGAGGTGGATCTAATTGGAGGAGAAGCAAAATGATCCACTCACATCCTGGCTCAAATTCTTCACACCGTTCCATGCTTCCCACTTGGCTTTGCCTTGCCTGTTTGATTATAAGGGTGTGTAATTATTAAAGAAGAAAAAAAAAAGAAAAAACAAACGCACAAGTCGAACAGGCCGGGAGCGGCTGGAGAACAAGAAGGAAAATCGTCAGATAAATCGTTAGATGCTTAAAAGATGTTACCGGTGTTGTTCGGGCCGACGGTGGCCTGCTTGTACAGGGCGTACAGCTTCAGAAGCTCGTCGTTGGTGGGGTTATACGAGAGGGCCTTGGCAGCGGCAGCGGCTTGTTCAAAGTTCTGTCCAGTGCACCGATCACTCGCGCGAACAAGCGGATGGAATGGGACTCACCATCGGATGATTTCGTGCAATGAAATTGGGATTTTCACAAGGCCATGAGGCCGGAATTTCCAACTGAGTCTCAGTTTGATTCTTGTCACCGCCCTTATTGCGTGTAAGTCCAGGACGGGTCCATTTAATGTATGATGCATGTTGCATAAGTTCCACGACGACGCGCTTCTTCGGCTCCTGCTTCTCGTTACTGACGCTTTATCAATTCACAAGTGGCGTGAATCCACGCTCAGAAGGGCGTGCACGGGGTATCCTCATTTTTTCTGCATGTACCATGGCAAAAAAATGTAAAAAACTGCTGTATGTGAACTTTAGGCCATTTTAACGATCCTGTGCAGGCTTGGTGCTGTCACAGGCATCCTCTTTATCATTTCACCAAACGAGCAATTGGTCAATTGTTGTAAAGCAAATCCTGTTGCCGCAGAGGGAGACATGCAACTTGCATTGAACTGGTCGGGTCAATGCGCGGATTTTAATTCAGAAATTAAGCAACTGCGTGTGGCATTTAAACATGTCCGCAGCAGTGGCGGCAAGAGCGCGGTGGCAGGAGCGCGCCGCCTCGCCCGCGCCCACCACAAGCACCGTCTCCGACTGCGCCGCCGACTTTGCAGTCGTCGACAGCATAAGTCGCTCCAGCAGTCACGACGCTCTGAGCGTGAGTGCCCTTGTTGTCTGTGCCACCACATCTCGAAGGAAACACGCTGACACCTCCACGGCACAACCTTTTGTCCCCCAACTCAAAAGCGCGACTTCGACTTTGAGTTTGTCCACCCCATCGAGTGGGCGAGCGGGCCGCCATCCCCAGAAGCCACGCCGCAAATCGACGCCTTCTCTGACGCTTCGACACCGCTTTGTCTCCCAGACAGCCTCATTGTCCCCGTCGCAAATCTGCTCGCCACCCAAACCAGGGCCGGCTCTGATCAACTTGTGCTCGTCACTCCACCGGCCGTAGACCAGGATGCCGCAGATTTACAACCATCACTATCTTCTTGTCAAGAGATTATCTCTGTGCTCGATTCTCTCGCATTTGAACAACAAGGCAAATCCAATTTTTTCCCCAGTGTACGCAATATATCGGTGGTGTTTTGCGCTGCTGTGGTGCAAAAATTTGTGCAGCTCTTACGATATTTGAAACAACTCAGTTTTGCTCGATATTTACTAGTCATAGTGGTTATTCATGCAGTTGCAGCCTACTATCTTTTGACACGACGACCTCCGTCAAAAATGTTCGATCCAATGTTGCATAAAGCTCCTCAGTCGGATGAAGTTATTGGACCACACAGCTTAAAAGACGCTGCTGATCAATGCCCTACAATACATGTAATAATGCAAGCATCCTCCACAACAGGTCCGGTGGCGGTTGCTACGGATGCTCCGAAATCGCCGCGATTGACGTCAACAACTAGCCCCGTCTTTTCCACTCCACAGATTTCAGCAGTTTCCATTTTAGCAAGCATGGCTGTTTCGCCTGCGCAAATTCAGTCCATTACGCCGGTTCAATCTCCCCGTCTATTGCGTCTTTTCGCTTGTCTTCATCACGAAGATTGCACAAAGTTCATTGTGCCACCCAATTTCAAACGCAACATAGAGTTGGTGACTGGATCGACTCCAAGACGTCTACGTGTTGACTGCAGTGACATTATGGTCCCGACATTGCATACCCAGGGGGTTGATACATCTTCAAGCGTAGTTGCGTGGCGGGCCAGTCGATCTCTCTCGCAAGCAGCAACTCAGCTATTTTCTAGTCTGGAGATGAAAACTGGAAAGGCTTTGTCGCTGCCGCTACTGGATTCAGGACCGCGGCGGGTGAAGAACGATCTAACTACCAGTTGGTGCCCGCATCCGTCTTTGACGCGCGAAACGCCTTCATCGTCGGAGCTGATAGTGGCAGGAAGCTCGAGGGGGCTCGCAGCGGCACACATGTGGCTTGCCGCGACGGGGGCTAAGGCACGCAGTATAGCACGAAACATGTACGCGCGAGGGGAAACTGCTGAATCGCAAATGTGCGCAGCGGCAGCGAATATGCCGTCGTCGTTGGAGGTCGCGCTGCGTCATGTGTTTTTTGATGATGCACCGCTTGTCGCAGAAGACTTTGTCGCGTGGTTGCGCCGCACTGGTGGAAACGTACGTGGATTTTTTGCCACTGGCGGTGCTGCCACAATTTTGTAAGGGTTTATTGCGAGGACATGGCGAGTGCTGCCGGGTGGGTGGAGTATTTCTGAGCACTGCGAAGATTTTTTAGAATTTCATCTTCTGACCTCGCAATGCTTCCTTGAAAGCAGCTTGCGTAAACAAAGAGTCCAATTCCATTTGTTCATTGGCTTTTCTTTTGTTCACCCTAGTCCTCTTTACACAATCAAAGCAAGGAAAGAACTTGCAGGTTTTAATCGTCGCCAAAAGTTCAATGAACCCATTCGTCGAGCATGCACTTGAAGATGCCTGTTACTTTAGTCAAAATATGAAGTCAAAGAAGTGGAGACTTAGTCGGCGTTAGCCAATTCTACAACAAATTTTCAATCGCCAAAAGTCTCAAATGAAGGTGATAGTTGTGGGGGCAGGAACTGCCGGTCCGGCGCTCGCAATCGGCCTCAAGCGCGCAGGACATGACGTGGTAATCTACGACAAGTTCACAGCCGAGGTGTACACAAGCACAAACTCAGTGTGGTTCAACGAGACCGGTGGATCGGTGGGAATTGCCACGAACGGTCTACGTGTGCTCGAAAGCCTTGGTGTACGCGAGGAAGTCACCCAAAACTCTATTCCTGTGTTCGGCGCCACCTTCCACAAAATGGACGGTTCAAGCCCGGTTACCCAGCATGGAGCTTCCGATTCAATGCCTGGTGCACAAATTTGGAGAGTTTCGCTTAACCGAATTATGCTGACCCGTTGCCAGCAAGAAGGTATCAAGACATCCATCAGCAAGAAGCTTGTCGGTATCACGGATGTGGGCGATTCAGTGGTTTGTGCATTCGCTGATGGAACGACTGACTCAGCAGATCTGGTGGTGGGAGCTGACGGAACTCATAGCGTTATTCGCCGTCTGATTTTTGGCGAAGACAAGATCGCTGTTCCGACGGGTGAGGTTGGCTGGGTAGGCAGAACCGACCTTGGGCAAGGCAAAGGCAAGGAAGGCGCTGGCGTCAATGCTGTCAATGACATTCCGATCTGCCTGTACGCTGATCGCCGCAAGCGCACGACTGTCATGATCAGCCGGACGCGTCAGGATCAGATCTGCTGGAATGTGTCGGATTTTAACACGGCAACCGAGGCCACCGCCGACTGGCGACCAAGTCCAGACTTGCCGAGTGACATTGAAACACTTGGAACTCTGGTGGATTCTTGGGGTGCCCCAAAGCATGTGACGGATCTGATTCGCGCTTCCAACTCGATTGCACCTTATGCCATCTATGACCTTGACGACCTCCCAAGCTACCACAACGGTCGCAGAGTCGTTCTCATAGGGGATGCTGCGCACGCCATGCGTCCAAATCTTGGTGTCGGACTTAGCATGGGTTTGGAAGATGCCGGAACGTTGATCGAGCTCTTTGCCGAATTCCCTGATCCGAAAGATTTCGATATTGTCTTCAAGGCATACGATGCCCTGCGGCTTAAACGCACTCAAGGTGTTGCCGCAAAGGCTAGGAAAGTATCTGAAATGAGCTACAGCTCATCTGAATTTGCGGCAAATTTCACTCACATGACGATGCGATTTGCGTTCTTTGTGATGAGATATATTGATATGATGGGGCCCATAGAGAACTATGACTATAAGACAGAAACCGCAAATTTCATTGCAAAACTTAAATCTGAGAAGTAAGCGAAAGGTGAATAAAGAATTTAATGGTTCCCGATATCCTTTGGTTCGTCCAATGCCTAGTAACTTCGTTCTTGCGGAGCCGAATACAGCGAAACACGCGAGAGTTTATAAAAAATGTTAGATGCCAGGATGTTTGCTATCACCAACAAATCAAACCAAGAAAGGCCAATCACATATTTCATCCTTTCTTACAGCAACTAGATAAACTTATGAAATTACATTTGGAAGCTCTAGTATCGTTGATAATTCCGCAATTCTATTACCATAAAAAGAGCACAGTTCAGCGAGATATTTCCAAATAATTGCGTAAGAAAGCGGCCTTTTTTTCTTGGGCACTGATTGCGAGGACACTTTATTCACCTTTCACTCAACGCGGCATAACCGCTTCTCCACCGCGATGCGCCCCGCGCTGCGATCAAAATTGCCGCAGTTGCAACGGCATTGATACCGAGAAAGGCTATCCAGGGCCTACCCACATGTACTGAAGCAAATTCCCAGAGCAGTCCGGACATGGGGGGCGTCACAGTTCGAATCAAGGCAGCGCAAGTCGACGCCAGCCCGTGCGCAGCGCCAAGAGATGATTCGGGAACCGCTTCAGTGATCATCATGTTGGCGCTGGAAAAATGGACCAGGAATCAGGAAGACGTGCAACACAAAGAACTCAAACCTTAAATACGCGAGGGATTCCACAAATCCAATCATAACCATACTCACAATGACTGAAGGCCAAACGAATTGCGAAGTTCCACCGCCAAGGGATCCCATCAAGAGGCATGCGGGAAGAATAACAGCCATCCCAACCCTGTACGTTCTATTCAATCCGATTATTGCAACAACCCTCCGAGCGACGAAATTCAGGAAGAAGAGTTTCGAGAATGCAATTATAGACATCGCCAGCGATGAATCCAACGGAGAAAAACCAAGTCCGCCGTATTCAGGAGACGTGGCAAACAAAAGCGGGAACAGGACCCCCCACGACATGTTGCAAAACGCAATGAGTACCTTTCATAACTGTCAATCCAGGTAGTCACTGAAACGACAAGACTCACGTAAAGCATCATGGGGAACATTGCCTCTATACTTAACGGCTGACGCAAGCTCTTGTACAATTTCTGTATCCCATTCAAAGAAAGTAATTCTCGAAGTTGGCTGAACCATGGTCGAGAATGTGATTGTAATGCAGTATGCTGCTCCCCTCGCTCATTAATCGTCCCCATTACAGCAGAATTTTGTAGCTTCAAGATTTTTGGCTCATGAAAGAAATAGAAAGTCACTGGTAGCATAATCGCAGCAAGCATTGATCCAAAAAAGCAAGGAGCGAAATACGGGTACTTTTCGGAAAACGTCATCGAATCTTCGACAGATTTTCTGTCGTAATCGACGAGAAATCCTCCGATCAAAGGACCCATAATGCCGCTTATCCCTATAGTTAAAAGAATCAATTTGCCAATCGACTAAATGAAAGTGTTGTCACCGTAAAGAGATCCAAAGAGAGAGTATCCCCAAGACCGACCCTTCTCGTCTGAGTGAATCTCACCCAAGGCACCTTTAGCTACTGTTGAGTTCGCGCCAAAAACCCCAGCTAAGAAACGGCACAGCAGTGCCACCACAAAGGACGACGTGTTGACTCCGAGCACCAATGTCGTCATTCCGGACACCGCTACTCCGAGCAGAAGAATAGGTTTTCGACCCTACAGCAGAGTGGTTGAGACCTCACATTCGTTACAACATGGGTACCCAACTAGAATGTCTGACACGGTGCCCCACAAGATGTTCATAAGCAGCAGAGGAAAGTAGAACATTCCGGCGAAGAGACCTGCAAAGGTACCAGTTGAATTGAGGCTGAGGGAGGTGGGCAAATGGTCACACCAGCCCGCCCTCCGATGACAGACTCGAGTTGGTCGGCCGGAACATCTCGCGACAAGAAGCGAATCAGATATGGGACGAGCGGCGAAAGCATGGTTTCGGTGATGGCTTCGGGCAGGATAGTCAGCAGCAGCAGGCATGTCTGCGCTGCGCTGGAGTTCATTTCCATCCAACAAGCGCGTTTCCATTAGCCAGCACAGCACGCGTATGCAATGGGCACCGGCAGCACCCTTCCGCTTCGGCCGAGTGCGCTGGTGATTGCAACCTACTCTGCGAAGGTCGGCTTGAATGAGTCCTCCGATTTCCCAAACGTATTCCAGAAGCTATGGCACCGCAGTGCATGCCAGTGTTGCGCATGGTGAACAATCTGCGGCGGGAATACTTAGGATTTACTTGATGCAATGGAGAACTGATTCCATCACTTCACTGCCAAACACCTCAGTCAAGTTTGGAAAGGCGAGCTCCTTGTTCGCAAACTAAAACGACAACGACTGTTGTAGACGACAGATTCGAAGGATTTCCCGAGGAAACAGACTACACAGTGCACCGAGGTCATCCAGGATTAAACACCGGATGACAAATCCGAGGTTTAAGAGAAAGAAATCCCGCCGAAACTTGTCAAAAAAAAATCCGTCCGATGCTGACGATTCTACTCGCATTTGTCCCTGCAGCACTGTCACTCGCAAAGCTGGAACCTGCTGATGGGCGATTGGTGTTTGGAGCATGGCTTGACACGTCGAGCGACGCCGTGAGCGGCAACGACAGTTTTGCCGCGTTTAATCGACGCATCGGCTTCAACGCGGGAGCGTTCCAAGTGTGGCAGGATCTGCCGCCAACGCCGATAGTGAATGCAACGAACCTGGCTAATCATAATGCCGACGGCACGCTGCGCATGGATGTATTTTCCGAGGGCACAGACGCGGCCGTATTTCTGACCGTGTACCCGCTTGACATGGACATTGTGACCGACGATCACATTACAGCATTGGGGAAGCAGTGTCAAGAAATCATTGTGAGTGATCACAGCTCAAATCTTCTTCCTGTCCAACAAAAACTTTTTTAAGTCCACTACTGGGAGAAATATGTTTGTTCGTTTAGGGCCAGAAATGAACGGAAACTGGTTTTCATATGGCGAGCAACCAGAAAAGTTCATCAGTCTGTGGAAAAGAGCTTTCACCATCATCAACTCCATAGCACCCACTGTCGCGATGGTGTGGTCCCCAAACTACAATGGTCCCGACAACAAGCTTCCGTATGATGCATATTGGCCTGGCGAAGAGTATGTAGACTGGATTGGAATCAGTATGTACTGGAAAGGAAGTGTTACGGACTATCCCTGGATTCACAACACGATCGCGCCAGAAAACTTTGCGGCACAAATAATTGACGGCCAACCGGGCGGTGAAGCTTACAGTGAATCTATGTACCAGGAATATGCTGTGAAGTACAACAAGCCGTTTATGATTTCTGAGTCTGCGGCAGCTTTTCACTTGGGAATTCTGTCCAGCGATGGAACATCAACACCATTGCCAGTGGGAGTAGGACGCACTCAGACACAAATGGTAACTCCTAAAACATTTGAGAGCAAGCAGACTGACACTTTTGTTTTAGAGTTTTTGGAATACTTTCTTGTTTAATCAAAACTTTTTGAAGCAATATCCGCTGTTGAAGATGGTATTTTGCTTTGAAATGTACAAGGTGCGTGGTTGCTATCTTGAGTGTATTTTTTCGTCTGATATCGGAGTATTTTACCGACAGGTGGAGGACAACAACACCGAAAACGACTATCGCGTTACGTCGGATCCCGATACTCTACAGGCATTTATTGCTGGGCTAAAGGAGCTCGACAGCTGGGGTATCCCACTTTGGGCAACTAGCTCAGCTCCTGTTGCGATCAAGAACTCCCGAAGGGAGCACTCTGACCGACTGTCATCATCCAATCAGATGTGTTTGTGGCCATCGCTGCTTTGGGCTGCAAGTGCTTTGGCGTTTCTGCACTAGCGCCCCAACACGCGCGGGCGGAGGAAACATACCGGACATATCCGTGAATGAGTCGGCGCCAATGTCCAGAAATAAAGACAAATTGTAGTCAAGCAAATGACATCAAATCTTGTACCAAGCCCAGACAAAGGAGCGTAATACAGCAGCAACGACAGAGGGAGCAAAGGGAGAAACGACTCCGACACGCCGCAGCCTGTAATTTTGATGCAAACTTCTTACAGACCTAGAAGCAAACCGAATAAGAAATAGAAATGCCGGTAATGTCGGAAACCCAAAAACATGACGAGACACACAACGGCAACAGTCCGTACAACTGTACTTGATTTCTATTCAGCTTCAACTGCCGAGTGAAACAATATATTTGCTAACAGCACAGTAATAAAAAATCAGCGTACATCCCAAACTGCACTTGCTTTCGCGTTGATGCTGCTTGAATCGTCGTAACCGTAGCCGTCCGCGTGGTTGCCCCCGTCGAAGGCGGGTCGTTGTTCTTCCGAGATGACTGCGATCATGTTTTGTGTGACTACACAGTGACTGCCGAGTGGCGTGAGCACGGTTCCGACGCAATGGCATGGCAAGGCGAGCGGCATGCAATTGTTATCACCAAGGAGCATCGGGGACGGTGTGGGAAGCGGAGACAATTGAGGGGGTAGTTGTGGGTAAGTTAGGTAAGCACGTGCTATGGCTTGGACGGTGGGAGTGAAAGGGTTGACCCGACTGTGGGCTGCAAACTGCTCCGGCGGCATTCCGGGGGGTCGCACGACAATATCCCACGCTGGATATTCGTCAATGTGGGGCATTGAAAGTTGCGATGAATCATGGTCGGCTGGATGGAATGGACGCGAATGCTGTTTTGGTTCCGATGCCAGCGCAACAGCTGTTGGAGACGGGGAGGAAGAATTCATGGACCAGTTCGGATGAGACCTTTTTGGTGAAAGCGGGATTGCGTAATGCCGTTCGTCGCGGCATAATTGGTGCTGGTTATGTTGGTGGTGGTCGTAAATGTCTCGCAGCCGGTGGGCGGTACTTGCACGAACGAGGTTTATGCGTGACATTGTTGCAAAGTCATCAGGAGACTCCAGAGTGTGTTCGCTTTCGTGACTTGCAGAATTTGCCACATGAGCGAGATGATCATGCTGACGGATTGCAACCTTCGATGCGTGACGTCGACGGATCACGGAAATTGCGGCAACCAGCACCAGTATGAGAGTCAAGATTGAACCAATGATGATGCATGCGATCGTAAGAGTTGAAATAGCGCCACCATTGGAGTTGATGGAGCTGATGTATGCAGTAGTAATAGTAGAAGCCAGAGTTTTCACTTGGGTAACTGTAGCCGCGGAGGAGTCGGAAGTGATTGGAGAAGTGAACGCGCCGTTGACATGGTTTGTTGTTGCGCCCAATGGAACGCTCGGCGCTTGCGTGCTCTCAATGATTCCGCCGCCCATTTGCGCGTTTGGTGTTTCTTCGGTGTACTTGTGTTGGGCTTTCGGCGGAATTCAGGGTAAAACGAAATTTGAGTTTGGCGGGAATTGTTACGAAAACCAACGGAGAATCCATGTTTACTGCCTTCATACTTCATCTGTCTGTGATGTCCGCTGTATGGCTGAAAAGAAGCAACGTCCCGTTCACCTGATCATCTTGAATTCCGGCCACAGCTTCGCCACCACTTTCCCCTTCAACAGGCCCATCGGCACCGGTCCATATGTGCGCGAGTCCACAGACATATTCAGGTTGTCGCCTTGCAGCCACACATGTCCGAGGGGTATCTGCGGCTTGGAATGAAACAGTGCCAGGAACGAACAAATCAACTATGTTCATACTTTGATGGTTTGCGGTCCGACAGTAGGATCGATCACGACGGTATCACCGGGCTAGATGGGAAACGATCAGAACGGATGTGGATTGAGCACATGGATGATCCAACCAGGCCAAGGACGCGTTTGCACACCACCTTGTGCGGGTGGTTCGGAGACACGGACACGACGACGTCGCCTATCTTGATGTCGCGGCGCCACCGCCAGGACATGAATTCAAGCAGCACGACGTCGCCGGAGGCGTTGAACGTGGGAAGCATCGACGGTCCGGCGCACTGGAGCAGTCCAAAGCGAAACAGTTAGAAGAGGCACCCCCGTCTCAGTAGCAACGAACCAGAGTCACGTCGCCCACGAAGCGCTGGAGCAGCAGCGTCGCGCACAGGCCTTGCACGCCCGCAAACAAGGCGTGTCGCACCCGCAGTGCCGTCGACATCCCAAGTTGAGTCCCAGTTTGTGACAAATGCCGCCCGCTCCTGCCCCAGATTCCAAGAAGGTCGCGCTGACGGGCTATGTTGGCTTCGACTCCATCACCTCCCAGATCGAGCGCAAGCTGCTCAAACGGGGCTTTGCATTCAACCTGATGGTTGTTGGTGAGTAACTTCCCTGCACAGCGCCGGCTAAACCATCCATACCAGGCCGCTCAGGGCTCGGCAAGAGCACCCTCGTCAACACCCTCTTTGCATCCCATCTCGTTGACTCCAAAGGCCTCCTGAAGACTAACGAGAGTGGCCAGCCGCTGCAGACAACGGAGATTCAGAGCGTGTCTCACAGTTGAGTCTCCCACCAATTTCACTCACGATCTTCAACCTCTACTCACATTGCGGCCTATGCCAAAACAGTCATCGAGGAAAACGGCGTTCGTCTCACACTGACTATCACCGATACTCCTGGCTATGGCGACCAAGTCAACAACGACAAGTGCTGGGAGCCTGTTGTCAAGTACATCAAGGACCAGTACTCGTCCTACCTGCGCAAGGAACTGACGCCTACGAGAGACAGGCGTATTACAGATTCCAGAGTACATGCCGTTTTGTTTTTCATTGCACCAACTGGACATGCGTGAGTTTCTTACAAGTGGTTCGGAACAATGAGGCTTACCGACCTGTCCGTAGCTTGACGCCTCTTGACATAAATGTCATGCGCCGAATTTCTGAAATAGCAAATGTGATTCCAGTGATCGCGAAGTCGGATTCGTTGACGATCGAGGAACGCGCTGCTTTCAAAAAGAGAATCAAGGAAGAAATAGAATTTCATGGCATCAAAACATATCCATATGCGGATGTGTTTGTGGACGAAGATGAATTTGGTCCATCCGGTACAAACGGCACCGTTGCCCTTAACGACGAGGATCGGGCGGAAAGAGAACTTTTGAATGCCATTCGCGACGTCATCCCATTTGCCGTAGTTGGCAGTGAAAAAAGCGTGGTCGTGGATGGCAAGGTGAGCTGCTTCTGTTGACCATCGTTTGACCGGACGGACCCAGGCAGTTCGCGGCCGCAAAACGCGTTGGGGAGTCATCAATGTGGAGAACGAAGAGCACTGCGAGTTTGTGGCACTGCGAAACTTTTTGACCCGCACGCACATGCAGGACCTGCTCGACGTCACAGCGATGGTTCACTATGAGCAGTTTAGAACCAAGCAGCTTCTCGCGCTGAAGGAAGCCACTAGTTGAAGCACGCGGATGTGCGGACGGATGCGTGACGGAGGCGGGCTGTGCGTGTGCTTTGTTTGTCGTTTTTGGTGGCGACATGAAACCTCGCGGCACCGCCGCCAGTAGCAGCAGCCTCAACTACAAGAGCTTCGAGCGCGAGCACGACCAGTACCGTGATGCGCGGGACGCACGGTCCAGCGCCAGTGCGGGCGGCAGCAACCCGCGGCGCCATCAGAAGAAGCCACGATCGCAGTCGCTGGACGCCGCGTCCGTGTCAGCTCCGCCCGTCTCGGCGCCCTTTCCCGTGCCCGGAGACGCTGTCATGCTTGCGGCGCTGCATAGACTGTCGCTTGGCCCTACACCGCCGGCGCATAACCCGGAGGCCGCAGACTCGTTCGCGATGCACTTTCCGCCGATGGCGACCGCGACGCCCCACGCCAACGACCTTCGGATATCTCCCGCTGCACCACCCCATGTTTCAGCTAATGCTGCAAAGCCCGCACCTGCAGGTGGATGGAAGCTAGTCACGGATATGACGTTTTCGCAGATTCTCGCACGTTCAGTGGCTCCTAAATCAACCTCAACAACCCAGACGGCTCCTTTCAGCTACGCTGCGGCGGGAAGCAACAATAGCAATAGTAACACCAGCCTGAAATCTACTCCAGCTTCCGTCATACCCCAAACGACAATATCGACTAATAGTCGTTCAAAATCTCCGAACAAGTCAAAACCAAAGAACGTGAATGTAGGCACAATGACGAACGTCTCTATGGGGGAGTTTTTCGGAACCGGAACCCTGAATCCGCGTATCGTATCCGAAAGCATTCCGTCTAGAGCATCCGCCGCACCGGCTGCGACCCCATTGTACGCCGAAAATGCGGGATCTCCATGGAAATCTGCATCGCCACCGGCGCCATTGATCCCGTTGATACAGCCAAACATAGCTACTGCTGCCGCGACCTCCAGCCCGTTGACTGGTGCGTCAGTGCCAGCGGTGGTTGCGGTGTCCGCTCTTCCCGTGGCGAATTCTCAGCTGAACAACTTCATTATATTGCAGCAGCAGTACCAGCAAAACCTCATGAAGGCAGCCGCTGAGGCCGCTGCGGCGGCGTCACTTTCGGCAGTGCCGACTGAGCCGTTTATTACGGGGTCATCGCAGGGCTTTCGGCCAAAGAAGCTGTCAGCCGCAGCACAACCGTTCGTACCGTCTACATTTGACACAGATTCTCCGCGCCGTTCTCGAGACGATATGGTTGACGTCGGTACACCGGGAGTGGTTACGAGAAAGTTGAACATGCAGTCACGGCATTGTAAGTTGTGAAGCTGTTTACGTTTTTAACCGGTGTCTTCTGTGTTTGTCGCACAGCACGAAAAAGAAACGACACTTTTGATTACTATTATTCTGAAGATGAGGACCATGAACGGGGTACGACGATTCGGGACAGCGAGCATCCCTCGCGATCTTCGGCAGCGCGTGACGTGCCCGTAATTTCAGCGATGATTTCGCGCCATCGTGATATTGACGCAATGTCTATCACCAGCGAGGATAGCGTGGAATTCGTTTTGAATGAAGAAGGCATGCGGAGTCTGCCTGGATTTTTGCAAGAGGCTGGAGGAACGGCTTCACCAGCGGAACCTCCTGCGTCTGAGAGTGCACGAAGTCTTTCGGCGCGTCCAAAGAATGATTCGGCGTTCGCTACAAATGCGGAAATCAATGCTGTTTTTGCACGGCATCGATCCGTGTCTATGGACGAGATGTCGGTGCCGCCAGTTCTTGCACAGCGTTCTCGGGGTGGAGGTGGGATCGGCGAAGTTGGGTTCGCTAGTTCACTGGCAATCGGGCTTGGCGGAGTCCGACGAAACGCTGCAAAAGCTGCGCCGGACGAAGACTCACGGATGCCGCACGCGACGTTACGCGGCCTATTGCTTGAGCGGACTGGCGGCGCCCGCGCGGATCTGCTCACAAATCACGGCCAGCAGCAACCGCAGTCGCACCGTCGGCATACGCACACGTTCCAGCGGAAGCAGTCGCGCGGACACATGCGGCGATCGCTGTCGATTGCAGACGTTCGCCGCGGCGGTGGCAGCGGGGTACAGGTGACATCTGCATTTTCTGGCGGGGCGGCCGAGGCACAGACGCCGTCGATGACGTCAAGTCCGGGTGGATCGGCTGCATCAACTTTTGCGGTATTTGCGGGGTCTGGCAGCGGCCGGTTCGAGTTTTCAAAGCGGTGGAACGCTGGTGGCAGCGGTGAAGATTCCGTTTGCGGTACTGGCCAGAGCAATGTGGTCTTCGGATGGACTGTAGGCGCTCCGCCAGCAAGAAATACCACTATTGGCGGCGGCAATGGTATCGATAGCAGTGCCGTGCTTCTGGCGCGCACTGCGTCAGAACCGTATCTTGCTAAGCACCGGAATCCCGTCACTGCAGCAGGCGTTCCTGACGTTTTGAGCGACGAGAGCAACTCAACACTTCAAGGCACTGAAATGGAACTGGCCTGAGTCTCATTTCTTAGTCGTAACCATGTTTTCAGTCCGCTTTGTTTTTGTTGCGTTGTTTGTATTTGGGCAATAGAGGGTGAGTCCTCTCATTGGTTATTAATACATTTATGATGGTGTTGTAACAGGTAACTTGTTGAGCATTCAATATTAGTATGACAAAGTTTGTGAAGGAGCACTGCGAATTTGTCCTCAGGAAGTGACTTTTTGCTTTGTTAAAGATAAAAACCTGTTGGATTGCATACGAAGCAAGTGTTTTTCAATTAAGTTCTAACCCCAGAGCTTAATCCCGTTCTTGAAACTGAAGAAACGGGCCAGAAGTCGCGCCGCGTCGAAGTGGCAAAAGAAATTTTTCCTAAAAGACCCAACATGGTTTCGCTGATGCTTCTTGCCACTGTTTGCAGTCTGTTGTTGAGATTCGTGAATGTTAGTTTCTTTCATGTTTCTTTGTCAATTCCATACCGTCTTTTGGCACTTGCAAAAGAGTGCGATCGTGGTTACCTTTACCTTTTAACCAGTCCATTAAGATTTGCCGAAATAATCGAAGCACGACGTGCGCTTAGCTTGTTGGCAAAGCCAAGTGACCTGAAGTCCTTTCAAAGGAGCAACATAATTATGGATATTTCCTACTTTTTATATTTGACGAAAGGATCATTCTCAGCAGTTGCAGACAGATTTGAATGGGAATTTTCCGTGTTTTTGAATATTCCGCCGAAACAACACTTTTGGAATAATTTCAACAACAGACGCATGTGCGATCTTCCATCGCGTTTTGGAAGATTGTGGATATGCGCAACAGACCCAGAAGAAACAAAAAGTAGGCAAAAAGAAAGAAGAAGAAAAAAAAAAGAAATACATCCAAAACTTAAAACATTTAAACTTTATACAAAACAAAATTATAATCTTTCAATTCAGCCCGCTATAATTGCCTGCAACACCTTCGCCAAAGCATCTTTCAGAACTGGCTTGATGATTATATCGTCAAACAATCTGTTGGACGCAAATGTTGGTTCATAAGCCGTAACAGCAATGATTGGCGTTTTGCAGTTGATATTATCCGTTCCCTTTATCATCCGCGAAGCGATTTCGCCGTCAACTTTTGAGGAGAACAGAAAATACTTTGAGCGAAACAATAAATAAAATTAAAAGAAAGGATTACACACCGATCGGCATCCGTACGTCCATGAAAATAACATCGAACTTGAGATCACCCATGGCACACCGAAGGGCGTCTGCACCATTGCGGACTGCAACACATCGGCAATTGAGCTTGGACAGAAGAGTCTCCAACACTTTGCAGGCAACAGGATTGTCATCAGCGATCAGAGCAGAGGTAGGTGGGAGGTTGAACAAAGCCTTTGACGGCGAAAACGCAGGCGGTCCGAGCGCTGTTGCAGAAATCTTTGAAGACAATGTAGGAACCACCGCCACCAACAGCGGAGAAGATACTGGTGGAGTGGTTGTCGGCAAAGGCGGCACAGGAGGTAACGCGCTCATTGGAGAAGTCGCCGACGACTGACTTAAGCTTCGTTGCGCAGAGGACTGACTCAGGCTGCGACCGTGCTGAATAAGAACCTGTTTTGCATTCTGCAAGTATTCACCCGGAGCGGCAATGGCAGCCGCTGGAGTCTGCGATCCAAATGCTATAGACTGGCTGGAGTCTGAAGGCGGTTTGGTCAACAAATTGGGGTCGTTCTGCCTGTTCAAGCTTTTTGTCCGCAGTCTCGTCGGCAAAGAATTCCGACGAGCTGTGGCGTCCAGTAGCCGTTGCTTTGTTTTGTTTTGAAGTTCGGGAGGCTGGCCAAACATTGATGTCGGCGAAGACGACGCTTCTCCCTCAGATTCAGAAACAACGGGTTCGAAGCCTTCACGATTGCTATGCATTTTCAGGGAATCTTCCGCTGTGGAGAACCGTCTGTCTTGGCCCTTTAATCCAGCAACAGAGCTTGACCGGGACATTGATATCATTTGCACCATTTCGTTATTCGCCTTTTCCAGTAACGCCAAGTTCTTGTAACTGAATTCTCCGAACTCGGATTGCTCTCCATCCATATTATGCCGATCAAATCTGTTGTCCGGTCTCCCCGACACAGAAACAGTTCGTGATAGAGCAGGGATTCTTTTCTGAATTGTCTTCTCCGATTCGCCGATATCTTGCTGGGGCATTATATCATCATTCACCCTCGGCGAAAAGTTCAAATTTTCATCAGAAAGGAGAGATTTAGAAGCGCCGCGTGCATCGAAATACTCAGTGTCTTCAGAATGTGCAGGCTTCGGCACGAACGAAGCCTCGTTGTTGTAAATGTCAGCCCAGTCCACATCGGCAAAGAACGGATGTTTCTTCACTTCATCGGCACCTTTCGTTCCCAGTCGCAATTCAACCGATTTGCACATGAGTCTCGTCATTAAATTGCGTGCTTCCGCCGTGATTTCGATTTCGTTTTCATGCCACTCAATCTTGCAAGCCAAAATACGTTCAAAAACCTGCGACGGTGTCGAAGCGTGGAAAGGGGGGAATCCATGCAGAAACTCGTATAGTATTATACCCACCGCCCACTGGGTTTAATTAGTTTGGCAACCAAGAATAGAGTGTGAGCTAACCCAATCGACACTAGCATCCTGGCCCAAGCCTAAAATCGATTCGGGTGCCAAATAGTCAGGAGTTCCAACGAATGTTTTCTCCTTTCCAGAGTTTTCCAAGTGCTCTGCCAGGCGACCGCCAAGCAAAATGCCATTATTTTCCGATGACATCAGCGAAACTGTCGAAGAAATAGATCCTCGCCGCCCTGAATTTCTTGGGAACCTCTGCTGGGCCAGTGGAAGAGGGACTTGGGACTGCTGGGACAATGGCAACGGATTTGGCATGTCGGACCCTGGTGGGTCTACTCCAACTGTATGAGCTGATAGAGGCGCTTGCGAAGATAACCCCCAATTTTCCAGTAGGCCGCCTTTCGCGCGACGTCCGAGAAATCCAACTCTCGACAATCCAAAATCCGTCAGCTTTATATGGCCATGCTGGTCAACAAGCATATTGTCCGGCTTCAAATCACTGACAAAGAATTGAGAATAATTGAAAATGACGGCATATCTTACCGGTGGATGATCCCTTTGCTGTGCAAAAATTCTAGGCCGAGGACGACTTCGGAAATATACTGTTTTGCCCATTTCTCATCCAGGTATCCGACACTTTTTATGAGAGCCGCGCAATCGCCCCCATTCAAATATTCCATTACCAAGTACAAATTGTCCTTCGTTTGGAAACTGAAATACAGTTTTACAACGAACGGCGAATCAAGCTGGCCGAGAATCATTCGCTCCGCTTTAATGTTTGTCACCTGATTTTTTGCGATCATGTCCGACTTTTTTAGTACCTTTATGGCAAAATAGTCCCCAGTAAGCTTCTTCTTCGCCAGATAGACCGATCCAAACGCCCCTTTGCTTATGGGCTTGATGATCTCAAAGTCTTTGATTGAAGGCGCGGATCGTGTCATTGTGGCACTGGTTGTAGCCGGGGAGAATGTCCCACCAAGTTGGTGAGAGAAATTCATTGCGAGAGGAGAGGCAGAATTGGAAGAAGGCTGGCTCGCGGGATGAATCATCTCGATTTCTAGAGCTTTGTTGGCACTGACAATCACGCGAGGAGGTCGGCTTCTCCTTGAATTCCGCGACAAACTATTGTTTGGAGAAAATTCAGGTTCATTGGCCCGGACGCTGCGAGTCTTTGACATTGATCGCATGGACATGCTTCTTCCTTCAAGATTCGATTCGCTTTCGCTTTCAGATCGCTCCATATCGATGTCAAAAAACATGCGCTCATTTTTTGAGACCACAGATAATGTTCCGACAGAGTGTCGGTGCTGCATTTCGCCGTGCCCAAAGTTCATGATTGAGGTTGAGTTTAAGTCATCTTTCGAGTCAAATCCACCAACTTCTGCGTTCGTGACGACAACGGACGCAGCTTCTCGCAATGAAACGCCCACCATATCTGGCTTCTGAAAAGACGACCCAAGAGATCCAAATGATTCTACGGGTGGCATGGTGCCAGTTCGAACAGCAATCTTCATCCGTGCCTCTTCTTCTTTCACGCCCAGTTGATGATATACTTCCAATGCGACTTCAATTTTTTCTATATTCTCAATTTTCGATCGAACAAGGTTTTGAACTGAAGAAAAAAAGAAAGACAAACCATATCAGATGAAGAAATCACAGGCAATTTAGTCTTACTTTCTGATCCTAAGCGAGCGATTTCATTTCCAAGGGATATCACCGCTTCGTCCATTGCCGGTTCATCCACAGTCGTAAGTAAATTTAAAGACTTCTGAACGTCTGTTTTGTACTGCAGCAAAATCGGATCAGGCTGCGTTTCCTCCAAAGTCGGGGCCTTCCAATGCTTCAAATCCGCAATGACATGATCCTCGCGCAAGAGATCTCTGTCGGGGACGAGATTCGACGCGTCTGGCAATTCAGCAGATTTCGCCAACTTTCGCAGCGACAATGACAGGGTTGACGTTCGCCGAGAAAGTTCTTTTGGCAATGACTTCGACAGGGCCTTGATGCTGGTTGGTTGAAACATGTGATCAGGGCGGCCGCTTTCGTCGTTCAACGGGATCTGAACATGCTCCAGCGACATTCTACTTTCCGGTCTTTCTGCGTCTTTTGAGCCGACTTTATTCGCGGAGTTTTCTTCAGTCTTGGAAGTTTTCGGTATAGAGATGCAGAACGCCGCGGTAGCTACTGCGCACATTTTCTCGGAATATTTCAACAGTTTTTCCAGATGGTTCAAGTACGACCTCTGTCTGTCGTCTCCCAAAGAAATTTCAAAAGCTGTATTTTAACATGAGCGGAACCCCAGAACAAAGCAAAGCGGACTCACCATACGCACTCCTTCTTTTATTCGAGCTCAAAATATCAGACCGCTGGTGCGAACATTCTTCGTTCAAGATTGACGCCTTCTCCTCGCATTCTGCTTTCTTTTCCAACAAGGATTCGTTCGCAAGTTGAATTGAGCTCTCAAGTTGATGGACTTCCAGGCATGACGCGCTGTGCGCTTCGAAGTGAAGCGCGGGAATGGGGCGTTCGCAGATGCGGCACAAAACCATGTCGGTTTTTAGGCTGTTTTCACTGCTTCCTGAAGTCTCGCTGGATTGATCCGCAGGCGCAGTGGTGCTCTGTAGCAACTGCTCGGGTTCGCCCAGCGCCTCTTGAAACTCGTCATTCGTTGACGCGACATGAACTGAATTGTTCAATGACACATAATCATCATCGATGCTGATGTCATCAAACCCATCGCCGGCAGCTTCAAAGATGTTGTCCCAGCTTTCGCCGATAAGACGAACAGGCCTCAACAACCAAATCGTACTCTTTTTCGACCCATTGATTCGGTCCACTAAAAGCATTCCCTGACAGATTCATAAACAACAGAACTAACGGGGCGGGACGACATACCTTTCCTTCCATCTCCATCCACTTTCCGTCCTTGGTGCGGGCTTTATAAACCACCTCAATGGTAATTTGCTCCTCGTTAAGCAGCGCGGCAGTGGCATCTTTGAACACAGATGCGTCCACACAGCCGGGGGCCAAAAACAACGACGGCATCATCAAACTCATCCTCGAGTTTTCAGTCAGTTTTTTGGGCATTCCGCTGGAGATGATTTCCTGCGCGGAAAACCCAAGGACCGCTTCGACGTTTGGGGATACGTAAGTGATTGTCCCGGCTAAGGTCATTTCCATGATCATGTTGACTGCTTGCGTCGTTTCAGCAGCATATCGCAATTGCGCGACTGCCGAATCTTCGCCAGCGGGTCTTGTGGCACCCATCGATCGCATTTTCCGGACCACCGGTTTTTCACCGACACCGTCCGACGTCGAGGGAATATTGAGTACTTGAACTCGCGCTATTGGCGGCTGGCGTTTCGAGCTCGAAGAAATCTTTCTTCCTTTGTCATCCGGAGCAGAAGGCGTCGCTGATGATCTCCTCCGAGGAATCAGTTCGGCAGGGTCCACTCCACTCCATCCGGCCTCACTGTCGTTGCCATCCAGGTCACTAAACTCAGTAGCAACAATATCTCCTTCAATCTTGCCGAAGAGCGATGCGGCGGGGCTCCCAAGATAGCTCACTTGGCCCGTTGTGGCGGACACAGAACCTGCTCTGTCAGAAGTTCTAGTGTTAGGCGCTCGGCCTTTTTCCAGTGCAGGAGTCTCTGTGTCATCGTCCTTTCCAAATCTTTTTTTCCCACTGATGTACATCCATAACTTCGCGTCTTCATCGAGATGTTCCACCATGCGCGCCACGCCGCTGAAAACGATCAGCAACCGCATCAGATGGCTGTGCATGTTGCTTGTAGCAGATAAAGTGGAAGCGTTTGAGTTCCAAGCGTCTTGCAAATCAAGCAACTTCTGAAGGAGCTCCTTGCATGTATGCTTGTCTGTCAGCACTTCTATCGGGGTGTCAAGAATCTCGGTGGCTGTTGAAATTAGGTCAGCAAGGGCTGCCTGAAGTGTTGGCTGAAAGGCGGCTTCCGCAATCGCGGAAGGAGGAACAGCTCCGCTGACGGAATTCAACGATGCGCGGTGCATGTTTGCATTGCTCGATCGTGGTGAGACTGAGGAAATAATCGGGCTCGGGTTCTGCTGCAGCATGATCGCTGACAAACCCTTTTGGCCAAGGCCTCTCGAGCTCTTGTTTTGGCTATCGGTGTCTTCATCCGTGTTAACTCTTTGCCTGAAGCTGCTGTCATCCGATTCCGCGTCTAAAGACACGTTCAAGCTCGACGGCTGCCTCACTTGTGAGAGATTGAGTCGCTTAGTGGATTGAGACCTCGACAACGTCGGCGGCGTCATGGTTGGGGAATGTTGTGGTTTCCTGACTGGAGCAAAAGCGTTCTGACTGACGTTATCCGAGCTTTTCGGGGTGTCGCTCAACCCCATCTCTGCAGCTTCATTGAGTTCATCCACAATTCTCTTGATCTCCAGATCACAAGTGTTTTTTGCAATTGCGAGATTGTTGTAAAATTCGGCAAAGTCCTGCGGCAAGGAAAGTTATTCCAGCAAAGCACAGGGAGTCATCTATTTTTTCACCTTAATATACTCGCTGAGATCGCCGTCACTCAAGGAACGATTCATCCAGTGTCCGTGCTGGCCCCAGCCAACGCTTGCAGAACGCCTTGGAGTCCCCACACTCGCATATTCCGGATTGTTGGGTGTGGCCGGGAATGACGGAGCTCCACCGGGCGGGCTGCCAATTCCACCTTTTTCCGCAATGCCGATGTGCATTTCCTTCATGCGGGCGGCGCGACTGCTGCTGAACGGCCCCACAACCAGCGAGCTCTCGGCTCTGCGGTTGCCGGCTCTGAGCGACGAGGCGGTGCTGTTGCTCATCTGGGACATAGAGACCGCGTCGTCAATATCATCGTCACCAAAGAACATTTGGCTGGGACTCGGAGAACGCGGGCGCGCAATCCCGCTTGCAGTGCTGGAAGGAATCTGGACAGCAGCGAACGTTCCCGGGGATATTATTGGGCTGTTCGCTGTGGATCCGGGCCGTGATGTCCGAAACGGATAATTCGGAAATGAATGTCCAGAATATGACATATTAGTCTGATAGTATTCATCCTGCCAATTCGGAAACAGCGTGACCGGATTGTTGCGCTTCCAACTGATATTCTTTGCTTTTCGGCATTTCTCGACTTCAAACAATATATAAGTTACTACTCTACAAAGAACTCACACGCACCAATGTTTGTAAATAAATCGAAGTCTCGCTGCGTGAAAATTCGACCTTGTTGCGAAGGGATTTGAGACACGGTCTGCCGTGGAGATGCCACAGCCATCGGGGAAATCACTCTGCCGGTGGCACCAGATCCGTCGGTAACCGACACAGTCCTACTTCTGAAATTGCGTATTCTATCAGCCGTTGAAGCTTTCCGCTCGAGGCTTGTTCCTTCCTTCAGCGAATCGCCACCGAACGAAGAGTGGTGCCGGAGAGTCGGAGGCAACGGAACGGGGGCTTTCTTAGGATTTGATGTGCTGAACGGCGGTGCCATGATTGCGCCGGGAGAAATCATGGGAGACTGCACGCTCGACCCCACCGATGAGACTGTGGACGGAAGTCGCGAAATCGGTTTCATAACCGAGCTAGTCGACCTAGACGATCCAAAAACGGTCAATTTTTTCTTTTCACGCGTCGGAAAACATGCACGAATAAAACCAAACCATTTCGGAAGTTCGGGGGCACTCGTTGACAAATGCAGAATCTGCTTCGGAATTAACGGTCGAGGGTCATTGTCTGGCACAGCCATCCGCATATCTTTGAAATTGTTCGCCTGACGTGGCGAATTCATTGTAACGCCAGTTGTATTTTGTCGCGTCATCGTGGGAGGCTGTGGCGGCGGAAAAACATAGTCTGGGTTGACCACAGTAATGCCTGTGGTGTAGGTAGCGCGCTGTTCATTTCTGTAAGCCGGCGTGTCGCGGAAAGAATGGTGTGCGAGCTGCGAGCTTGTAACGTTGATACTTGGCTCACGCAAATTTCGAACTATTTTAAGGGAGGACGTCGAAGGTGACGAAGTCAATGTAGATGCTATCGGAACAGGAGACGCATTCGCGCCAGGTGCAGATTCCGGTGGATCCAAACTATTTGCGACTGCATCTGTCGTTGCATACGTTCGCGATAATCTTCGAAGGCCAGCGTTTACCAGCCCCGTGTTGGCACTCAAGAATGAAGGGTTCCGCTTCTGCATTGCGGCTTCGTCGGTGCCGGAACCTTCGGCGCCTGTTCCGGTGTCAGCTTCGGCTTCAATATCTGCCTCGCCGTCCGCAGTTATGGGCTTCAGGCTGAGTGGACTCAAGACAGATGTGACTGAAGTGCCCAGAACCGATCCACCGGCCGCCGAGTGCAGTGGATTCAGGGGAGAAAGACGGCGCTCGGCACGAGACAGAGTGGGCAGAGATCCGCTCAGCGCCGTTAAGGACAAGGAGGGAGTCGCGCTTGCAGACGCGGTGAGGCGGCCATCGGCGCCGTCCCAGTTCGCAGCGCTGGCTGCTCCGGCCGGGAGACTGGACGCGGGCTGGACGCGAGCAGCAGCGTCCGCAGCCTGCATCGACGCGGCGTCGGCGCCCGGATCGACGGAGGCACCAGCGGCCGTTGTGCCTGGGCCTGACATGTTTATTGTGAAGGCCGCACAATGGGGGGAGGAATTCTACCCTCATCACCGTTTCCTGCCTGCGCAGCTTCGTTTCTGTTGGGCCGTTGGGCGGCGCGTGCTGCGGACGTAAGTGTGGGTGCAATCGGCACGGCGCTGTCGCAGGTCGTCCTTTGTTCTGGGGTCGCCCGGTTATTCCCAAGGCTGCTAATCACCCGGGTTTTACTCGTTCCGATACGCGAAAGTGCGAACTGTCAACCCGTGTGCGGTACAGCGCGTTGTTTTTTTTTTTGCTTCGGCAGCTATCGGCATTTTAACTGAAAACTAACCCGAAAATTTCACACTAAAGATTAAAGTTACGTGTTCCCAACATACCTCAACTCCAGTTTGGATTATCTCCACCACTCGTCGTCTCTCCACCAGCAGTTGAAGATTGACCAACCAGTCCGCCATACACAGGACCAATGGTACTGTTTGTCCATACATGCTTGTCGAGATTTATGCCAAACCCAGAAACATCGGCATTTCGCATTCCGCTTCCGGCGAGGTCTCCATTCATCGCCATCGCACCGATATTAGCAGATGCGTAATTCATCAACGCTGCACTGTTTGGATCGCTTGACACGGTCGAGCCGCTTGCGTTCGGAAACGACAGTCGAGAGTCGTAAAACTGCGACGAGTGCTGGGACGACAGCAATTCACCACTTTGATTGGATGCAGCAAATTGGTCTTGATACTGTCCTCCTGCAACTTGGTTGTCATGTTGTAAATCAATGGGTATTGGAAGTTGATGATTTGCTGAGATATTCTGCTGCGCCGCCAGAGTTCCATCAGCCGCACCAGGATTTTGTGGTGATTTGATAGGTCTATTCGTTTGGTATTGCTTATAATACAATCCTTTGTTAAATCGTTTGGGGGTCAATTTTGTCGTTATTTTTTTTTACTAAAAAAAAATTTTTTTTTCTTTACCGCATGCGTTACACAAATTGTTTTTGCGGTCTGCAGTTCGTCTCCACAACGGAGTGGTTGTGGTGCCGCAGTTGAAGCAGGTGAGCCCTCGGTTATGCTCGCGCAGCTTTTTTCGCTCTGCCTTGCTGAGCTGCTTGAGTTGTTGCGTGTCCATGGACAAGTAGAGTTTTTGCTGCTGCTCGAGCGACTGATTTGAAGAAAAGGCACGTTTTCCACGCGGCTTCTTCGCTGCGACAACGGAGGCGGAAGGCGGCGGCTGCAGGGGCTTCGGCTCGACGGTGTTGATGCCAAGATCCTCGTGCCGTTCGCGGGGCGAATCAGCCACACTGGCGCCATTTTTGAGGGAGTTTTCCAGCTGCTCCCTTGACTCCAGACTGGGACGGTGCTGCAGCGATTGATGCGCGACGGGTTGCTGCTGCGGGTGCTGCGCCTGCAGCACCTCGGTGTGGGGTGTTTGCTGGTATTGGGTGGGGGCAACGAATGTCGGCATCATCTGCGAATGGCTCGCGGATTGCATTGCGAGGGGATAGAAGCCGGAGTGGCTGTAGTAGTGCGGGTAGTAGGGGGATTGCGGGATGCCGGAATGTGCCTGGGAGGGGACAACGACGGTGGAGCCGGAGAGGGAGAGGTGGGTAGAGATGCCGTGGGCGGAGGCCGAGTTCTGGGCATTGGCGTAGGAGAGCGGGAGCGGGGTGAGCGAGGCGGGGTCGGCGGCGGCGGCGGCGGCGTAGTGGGCGGCGGAGTAGGCAGCAAGCTGGTGGGGATCAGAGTGCACCTGGTGGGCATGGTGGGCCTGCGGGATGCCGTGCTGCGCGTGGTCGTGCATCTGGTACACGGGGAACGGCTGCAGCTGCGCGTGCGCCGACGGGTCGGCGTCCGGAGTGGCGGCGGCGGCGGCGACGGCGATGGCGTGGTGATCGGCGGCGTGCGAATGGGCGGACATGGCTTGCCGCCACTTTACCGGGCAACAGGCGGGCCACGGGGACAGCGGCGCACAGGGAGATGATGATGACGATGATCGCGGGAACGGCGCCGAGGAGATGATGCACCCCGAGGGAGATTGCCCAGGGGAGATGCCAGAGGGGGCGGGAGATGAGATGGTGGGTGCTGGCGGTCTTTAAAAATCAAGAAATTGGCGCTCACTCACAAACCTTGTCGGTAAAAATTTCAAGCTGCTTGTTTGATGCTTCTTGTTTGTGAGAATGTGAATGTGGAAATGGCAGTGTTGTTGTTGTTCTTGTCGCATATCGCATATCGCATATTGTATGTCGCATGTCGCATGTTGTTGGGTGCGGTGGGGACTGCCCCAGTCTCCAGTCACGAGCCCATCCCCAGCGACCCCGTCCACAGCAGCTCCTCGAACGACAACATGTTGCCCACTTCCACGGCCTCTCCCGCGCCCGAGTCGGCGCCGTACACCCGCTGCCAGTTGCCGCCATGGCCCACCGCCGACCCGAACACCCCCGCGCCCGTCCCCGCAATCAGCTGATTCTGCAAGCACCACAGCTGATAAAATCGGTACACTTCGAATTCTTCTTGGTCGATTATCTGAACATTTGAGCTGGATCCCGGTCTGTCGCCGAAATATGTTGGAAGCGGTTCACTGGCAACGGTGGCAGCGGTGGCCGCGGCAGCGGCGGTGGCAGCAGTGTCATCGATCATTCGTTGTATTTCGGTGTTGGTATCATGTTCTGGAATCTCAACGTTTGTTTGCACAAGTTGACTTGGTTGTGGATACGGATCGGCTTCCGCATGTTGAGTTGCTGGTGGATGTTGAGGTTCGACGGCAGTACGGAGAAGGGCTTGCAGTGGCAGAGATTCTTCGGCGGCCCTAATTTTACTCCGAACGCAACGCTTCGGTCCAGAGCCGCTAGATTTGTCAACGATGCGATGTCGCAGATTGTGTTTGAGATATAGTCCCTGTTTTTGTTTTCCGTCAAGGAGGCGTAGAGACAAGACAGAAGGGGCAATAGAGATAGAGGGGATAGATATCGGTTAATAACCCGAAATCACACTCAACAACAACACTCACGCAGGCATTGCACAGGACGCCGTCACCAAGGGTATTCGTTCGCCACAAGGGCGAGGTTCGGACGGCGCAGTTTGCGCACTCTGCTCCGCGAGTTTGGGCCCGCAACTTCTTGCGCTCGGCCTTGGACAGTTGACTGGGATCGCTGTCCGGGGGTACAGACGCCAGGACGGTATTCGGCGCCGCCCGCTTGCGCTTTGGTTTTCCAAGTGCTGCTGATGCGTTGGGGCCCGGCGGGGACGGCGTTGGGAGACATATCGCCGAGTCAAAGTCAACGTCGGGCAAAGTGATGGATGGAAACTCCATGAATAATTTTCAGCACCAACAAATTGGGTTCAATTCTCATTACTCGCTGTCACACTGAGGGGGGGGGCAGGCAAGACAAAGCACAACAAAAAGAGAAGGGAAACGGGAAAAGGTGAACGGGAAGCAAAACAAAAGGCCCTGAGGCAAAAAACACAAAAAAGCACACAACAGACAGCCATATCAACACGGGAAAGATCCGTAGTCGGGCTTCCAGCAGATGCCTGCGTTCTTAATGGGGTCGTGGAAGAGGGACGCCGTGAGCACGTAGGTGCTGACGTCGGCGGTCTTGATTCCCTGGAAATCCATCCACGACACGCCCATGCTCTCCAGCGCCTTGACAAATGTGGTGTCCACCGCGTTGCTGACGGTTCCGAATTCCGTCATCACAGCAGGGTATCCATCGGCAATGACGCCATTGATGACGGTCTGCGTGTTGGAAACCCCGCCGTAGCCGTGGAACGCAACTGCTTCGTTCGTCCATTTGGCGTTCGCGTTGCCGTGGATGGCCGTGTTCACTGCGTGAATGTCGCCCAAAATTGCCGCCGCGTTTCCGCCGTATCCAAGGACTGAGTAACTGAAGAACAGGATTGGTGTGGACGGCGCATGCTTGCGGATAATGTTGTAGCACTGCACTTGCAAATTGATGGCGCCTGTTGGATTCGCCGACGCGCTGTTGTACGGGGGCCCCCACGACACGGGCTCGTTCTGGATCTGCAGCACAAATTTAAAAAGGCCCACCGACAGACACCAAGAGAGCAAGCTTTCACCTCGTAAAGCACGTGCGTTTGGGAGGCATAGCGCGGGGCATAAAAGTTCCAAAAGGCCTCGGCATACGACAAGCTGTAGTCGCCGTTCTTGCCGCCGTTTGCGAGGCAAATGATGATGTACAGGCCGTTGTTGGCAGCGTACTCGACCGCCAAATCGACCTGGGCAGCCCTGTTGCCCGCCGCAAGCGTGGTGTCAAAGTTTTCAGCATACAAGTGGACAGTGTTGAAGCCCAGGCTTTTCACGGCGGCGTAGTTGGCAGACGGGGCGACATTGGTCCATTCGGTGGAGTCGAAGGGACCTCTCAAGGGGTGGCCGTTGTCGGCAACGAAAGTTTTCCCGTTAAGTGTGGGACGGCCACGAGCAGCGTCTGGTAAACAAAATCAGCGCGCGCCAAGTGCAGCGGGAGCGGGGAAGGGGGGGGGGGGGGGGGGTGCGTCGTTCGCACCCACAAAAAGCACAAAGTGCGACAGAGCCGCGAGAAGAACCGTGAATGGAAGACCGGAGAGCATAAGATTCTGCTGAACAAGTCTTGCTTGTCTTGTTTGTTTTTGTGCTTGTTATTTGATTACAGTGGGTACGCGCGGGCATCCTTTTTATTCTTATTTAATTAATTCTGGATCATGTGAGTAAGCATCTCCACTTTGATAACACAGTTTTGCGCGCGCAGGATTTTCCGCAAAGAGAATTTTTCCTGCTCCGGCCCAGCCCGCATCGGAGTAGTCCCAGCTGCATCCATCGGCAGCATTCTGAAGCCGAAGCAGCCATAAAGCACACGGCCACTTCTTGGGGGGGGGGGGGGGGGGGGGGGGGGGCCGCCGGGGCGGGCGCCCGGGGGGGCGGGCGGGGGGGGGGGGGCGGACGGGGCGGCGGCGAGCGGGCGGGGAGGGGAGGG
>JADHYT010000127.1:35176-64638 GCA_027604725.1 Entophlyctis luteolus
TCGGCGTTTGCCCCGCTGTCTCCCCGGGCCTCATTCGGAAGCCGAAGCCGCCATAAAGCCCACGGCCCCTTATACCCCCCCCCCCCCCCCCCCCTTCCCCCCTCCCCTTCCCTTGCCTCCGCGGAATGATCGCTTTTCTCCAAGGAATCAGCGACCAATCGAGGTCGGCGGTGATTACCAAGAAATCGACGAAAATTTTTTTCTTTTGCTATTCCAGAATTTGTAATATCAGCCACTCACGGAATTTCTTGCACGCGTAGAGCAGCCAGGTTTGCGGCCCAATGCAAAGTGCACCAGCGGCTGAGCGTGTTTTGGGCTCGACTCCCAGTTGGACAATCGAACAGACATGAGTTCGCTCGCTCGCACGCGACAGAAAAGCCTTCAGGCAGCAAAAACAAAACAAAAAAAGAAAAGAAAAAACAAAGACCGCGTCGATATCCCCTGCCGCTGCAAACGTTGGAAGCAAAGTTTTATTTTTATTTTTGTTTATTTTTTTGTTTTCTTCTGATGCACTAGCAAGTCTTCCAGAGTCGCGCCAGAACGGCTCTGCCAGCCACGCGAAGGGACGACGCCCTGGCCGCTGGCTTATGAACGACGGGCACAGTCGACGGTCAACAGGAGCGCGACGAGCGGCGGCACGGGGCCTGGGGAGGGGCGCGTATGGGGCGCGTATGCTTTCACAGGCGGGTGCGCGCTAGGCGTGGCGTGGCGTGGCGGTGTGCGTCGGCTCGCTCGGAAGCGAGCGACCGTTTTGGTGCCGAGTGGATGGAAAATTTTAATCACTAATTAACCTTTTTTAGAATTTCTTGTATTTCTTTTTTTTTTTTGTTTGTGCTAGTGGCAGGCCACGCCGTCCGTTGGCGGAGGACTGGCGCAATCAGGCAGAGTCGCGTTGGCGGCGTAGCACGGCGCGGGCCGCAGGGTGACAAGTGAGTAAATGGCGCAGCGGCCCTGCATGCAAGATGCCGGGCGCGTTGTGTGCCGTGCGTGACTGTCGCTCTCCGCGGGCATTCCATGGACGGCAAAGAAAAGGCTGTGTGGATGGATGGCATCCTATGATGCCAGAAATACGTTATCGATTCAGGACCTAAGTCTTAGTTGTTGTTTTATTTTTTCCATGAGAAGTGGACAAAACTTTGAGGAGAGACCGCTTGCGAGTCCGCGGAACAAAAGAGCTCGTGGTTTGGACTGTGCGGCATTGGGTTCGCTGCCGTTCAAACTCGTTTTCTTTGAACTCTGAAATACTAAAGAAAAAATTTTTTTTCCGATTCTCATTGACTTCAGCGGAAAAACTTTGGTCCGGTATCATTTTCTGGTTGTGTAATCAGTGTCTCGACGCCATCATGACAGAAATCGTACACCATATCATTTCGTGCAATATAGGGCCAACTTTATTATCTTCAAAAAGACTGGGGAACAAGCACCAACTAGAACAAACGTATCTGTAGACGCCAAATAAGGCGAATTATCGCAAGAAATTTTGCAAAGAAAGTAGAAAACAAAGGATAGACACTAAGGATAAACTGAATGTAAGATTAACGGGAACACCATAAGGACAAACAACGAAAAAACCAAACAAACCATTACCAGCAACAAGTATGTAGAAGGAAGAAAGGAGAGAAAGACACAGGTGACAAACACAACAATTAAGTGTATGAGTAATTCAAAAGATGTGAAAGTACATGGAAAAATTATGCCACCCGGCGATCTCCACTTCCCTTTTCTGCATACAAAAATTTCTTCGGTTGTTCATTCAGAGCGAAAAGCTGTGAACTCTGGGGCGATCAACAAATGAACCGTCGGTGGCGAAAAAGGAAGTGCCGCAAAGGATGGACTGGCGCGGCTCGTCGTCGAACGATCTCGGAGGAAAGACAAAGTCGCCTGAGTCGAACGCAGAGGTAATGAACGGCATGAAGGCACCAGCGTTGGCAGAGGCCGCAACCTGCTGGTCGTAAGACACTGGGGACGAGTTGTAGGGGCCGGCGCCAGTGTACTGGGCGTATTGGGTCCCAGACGTCGTGCCGGCAGAGGCAGACGCGTCGGCGGAGGCAAAGTAGTCATAAGACGGGTACGACGAGTTTCCCTGGGCAGAAGGAGCAGGAAGGAAGAAGGGATTTGCCAGCTGAGGAGGGCTGGGCGCACCAGATTGCGGAGTAATTTGTCCGGAGGGTGACTGATTGTTGTTCGCAGGAACGGCTGCGCCCGGGGCGGGAGCACGGGAGGAGCTGGCAAAGACCTGCGGGACGGAAGACACCTTGCGGTGGACGCCGTAGTGCTTAACGTAGATGCCTATTGGTGCTTAAGGATCAGCAAAGGATACATAGATAGATAACGGTGGGTGGGGAGCGGTGGGGGAAGGAGGGGGAAAGGACAAAATGTTCCTCTTCAAGCCTCATCACCACCCCACTCAACAAAGACTCACCGCACGCGTTACAGAGCATGTTCATGCGGTCGCTCGTGCGGCGCCAGAGAGGCGTCTCGCGTGTGCCACAGTTTGAGCACGTCAGCCCGCGGCTCATCTCGCGCTTCTTCTTGCGCTCGCGCTCCTTGATGCGCTTGACTTGCTCATCCGTCAGCGGTGAGTCCGAGGTGCTCTTGCTTCGGCGGTGCGCAACGCCGGTACCGCGCACGGCGGGACCGGGCGACGCGGAGGGGCTCGGCGGGCCGAAGCCCGGTTGGTGAGCGGTGGCAGTGGTAAACAAGGGCAACTGGGCCTGGGACTCCGGCAGCGAGTACTGAGTCTGTTGTTGTTGTTGCTGCTGCTGGTGCAGGTTGTGGTGGTGGTGGTGGTACTGTTGCTGATGGTTCAGGTCCGGCGGTGGCAAGGGAGGGAAGGACAACGACTGCTGCATTTGGGCAAACATGATGTTGAATTGCGCGGCAGGATCGGCGGAGACGCAGTCGAGGGCGGGGGCGGGGGCGTGGGCGTGGTGGTGGTAGGGCTGCTGCTGCTGATGCATGTGATGGTGCGGGTGCTGCAGGCCGTAGCTGTCCGTGCCAGTGCCCGTGCCCGTGCCTGTGCCTGTGACGCCACTGCTGGTGGTGGTGGTGGTGCTGGTGGTGGTGCTGTCTTCTGCGCGTGCGCCCATGCCCATGCTGCTGCTGGTGGTTGACTGTGATTAAAGCGGCGGCTGCACAGACTGACGCAGGCGGATTTTCTTTTTTTTTATTTGCAGCAAAACCTGAAAATTTCCATTCCCGTCACTCACAAAATTTTACGCTGAATTTCATGCAATTTTGCCCAAATTACATGTCCGTGTCCGTGTTGGTGTCCATGTTGGTGTCCGTGTCCGTGGCCAATCACTCCAGCTCCGTTCCTTTTGAGTCTTTCTGTTGCCGCGTGCACACACTGCACACGCGTCGGCCGCCGATCAGTCACTGTCGCGTCCTTCGCAATTTCCCATATTATTACTCTTTGCCACCAACAGACTCGTCAGGAGAGAACCACCCCCTTGCGCACGCTCCGAGATGTGCCCCGTCCGGAGCTGCTTTGGGCTTGCCAGCAACTGCAAAACGCAGGTGCTTTGACATTCACGTGGGAAGATGCAGCACGTGACGCGTTCTGGTGGCCAGCGCTGACCTAATCACCCGTGATTGGTGCCACCAATCGAATGGGGGCGCCCGAAATCGAGGATTGTGGGGGCAGGGCACAGGGGACGAGAAAGCGATCATCTTCGCTCAAGACACCGGCTTCTGTGTCCACGGAAATTCGTCTCTTGTCAGCGCCTGCAGCCGTTGCGGCTGCACATCGGCGTCCGTTGGAGAAGGATGCTTCAACCAACGCCGTGACGAACGCTGCCAACAGAAAAGGCGTAACTATGAATTTGCCTTTGACTGATAGTAACCGCGCCGCCCGCCCGCGCGGACGGTGCTATCGGTGCAGCCGTTCCCCACACAACCACGGTGCGCACGCATACGGGCGCTGTGCCGGTACAACCGGTCAACGGGCTTGTCCAAGTGCTCACTCAAGAGTATCCAGGCCGCCAAGGTCGCGGCAAGCCCTAAACTAGTTGAGCCGAAACCCAAAAAAACGTTGACTCGGTTCCCCACGCGCGGACTGCACCTGAATTCGCGTAGGATCTGTAGCATCCACTGTCAGATGCATCTTCCATCGCGTCGAGCAAGCACGAAAAGCACTTGTCTGTGTTAGTGCACGGTATGGCGTCTTCCCTGAAGTTCCCTGTTGCGTCGTATGCACTTCAGTGTACCGCGCTGGTCGGAGTTACCCAGCGGTTTGGGTCTGGCACTTAAGCGTCAGCATAACTATTGCGAGCAAAGAAAAACGCCGTTCGCACCGTCATGCCATCGGCACTCCTGTCGTTCGTAGGAATAGAAACCTGACACAAAATTGTTACGAACGAGTCGACAAGGTATGCATCTCTTCGATGGGCCTAATACGAGAGTGCCACATTCGTAGTGGCAAGAGATGAAGGTATCTTAAAGCAAAAGTGCAGCGCCTTCACGATGGTGAAATACTTTTGGACGGCAGTGGCGATGCATCACCGACAGCTGATGGTGAGCTCACAAACCGCGAACACGTCCAAAGCGATGCCGAATGACATCTAACCCAGCTTAGCGTAACGACTCGAGCGATTGCTGCGTGGCAGCAGGTGTCGTCAGTTCCTTCCGAATAACTAGCTGCGGAGCGGCCTTTGTGGAAAAAAATAACTGACCGAAGTTGCTACACTTTGCTGAACTTGGGCACGGGATCAGCATCGCTCCTCATCTCCGCCAGCAGAATGCCGGAATCATGGTCTCCATCAGCGGAAATCACCGGCGCTGGAATCATGTTCAAAATTACTCCGGAAATCGCGCCGCCAAAGAACATGGCGCCGCATGAGCCTCAAATGATGTGAGGCAGTAGAGGACATGAGGCTCGCGAAACTGGCTTTGGCAACTGACCTGACCGTGCTTCGAGGGCGGACGGCGGTCGGTGGGGCGCACAAACGCGACGGCAGTGAACGAGGAGGCATGCAGCTGCAGCTGCTGCGGTGGTGCGTGCGGCCGAGTCTTGTGTGTGTGCAACAGGTCTGAGTTTAGCGCGCACGCGTTTGAACTGAGTGGAGAAATAAAGACGGCAATCAAAGATGATCCTGCTGGAGTGAGTTCGCCCGATCGTTTGCCGCGTGCTGAACCTCAACACTTGCACTTGCATGCAGAGAGCGCAACCGCATCATCGAAGACACCTTCAGAGACCGCTTTGCCAGGTCTCCATGGCAAACACCCAGCCATATGCGTCCCGCAGCCCACATTAAAACGCCTTTTCCAGCGCGGAGCCCGAGAAGCTGTACCTGACGCTGCATGACTTTGACGGCGTATCGTACTCGCTGGAGACCAAGGACTCCAAGTCCGTCGTGTACTTCTCGATGAACATGCGGTGCTACAGCGAGCTGCGCGCGTATGGTGCGGACGCGGTGCTGCGCCGCGAGTACGGGAACCTGCTGCAAGCGTCGCCGGAGCCTGGCTTTGACGTGACGCTTCGCATCGACGAGGAACGCCTGCAGGGTGTGGACACAGGTGCGCCCTTTTTGCAACACCCGCCACCCCCCAACACACCAACCACCGCTTGCCAGGCGTCCTTGTGAAAAAGCTCGCTCTCCTGAAGCGCAATGCGCTCGCGGCGCCGTTCGAGGCGGCGTTCCTCGCGCAGGAAGAAGGCCGCCAGACCGGCATCATGACAGTCAACTACCGCGACCAGGAGTCCATCTTCATCATGGGGTTCCCGGACCGCGTGACTGTTATTTTCTCGACGGTATTCAAGGAGGAAGCCGACCAGATCTACGGCCGCGTGTTTTTGCAGGCACGTTGTGTTTTTATTACTATTTTTTTTTTTTTTTCGTGTTGTGCTTGTTGTGCCCAGCTCGTCTGGTATGCTGAAAGTCTGATTTCGCTTCGCCCTCCGCGCAGGAGTTTGTTGACGCGAGAAGACAGCCCGCGATCCAAAACGCGCCGCAGGTGCTGTACAGCGCGCGGGAGCCGCCGCTGGAGATCCGCGGGCTGCGTCTTCCGGACGCGGAAAACATTGGCTACGTGACGTTCGGTAACTGACTGACTCGCACATGACTCTATGCCACGCCGTTTAACCTGTGTTTTTTGTTGGTCTTTTTTTTGTTATGTTTTTTTTTTTTTTGGCCACACGCAGTCCTCTTCCCAAGACACTTCCCCGCGGGCCCCGTGCGCGAGGAGACCATCTCGCGCATCCAGCTCTTCCGCGACTACCTGCACTACCACATCAAGGCGTCCAAGGCGTACATGCACTCGCGCATGCGCGCGCGGGTCGAGTCGTTTTTGAAGGTGCTGAACCGCGCGAAGCCGGAGAAGCCCGACGAGCTGAAAGAGAGGAAAACTATTGCGGGCAAGACGTTCAAACATTGACGCCGCCGCGTGTTCGTTTTCGAAAAAAAAAAGTACACACCGCGCGCGCGCGCGAGCGCCTTTTTTGTGGGTTGTTTCAATAAAAAATTAAATAAAATTTAAATGAAGGCGCGGGGGGGCACAGTTGCTGTCCAAGGAAAAGCACCCCGATGGCTGTTGGGGGGGTTGCTCTTTTTTTTTTTTTTTTTTTTTTGTTTTAAGGATTGAAGAAACTAATCCAGCACAGTTCTATTCGGCAGCACAACGAAAAGGATATGATATGCAGAAAATGCAAAAATAATAAAAAAAATTTAAAAAAAAAAACAAAAAAAAACAAACAACCTATTCAAAGCAATCACACAATGCGCGACTTGACCATATCAAAGCGGTCGATTCTATCCAGCTTGCCGTCGTCGTTCGGGTCGGGCACGCGCACGGGGAAGTTCTTGCCATAGCCGTCATCGACGAGCACGACAGCTTGCGGCTTTGGCGCGGGCGGGGACAGGTTCCCGGCGGTGGTGGTGGAGGTGGTGGTGGCGGCGCCAGCAGAGTCGTGGATGACGCTCGCGCGCCGCGGGAGCGACGAGCCCTTGCGAAGGCCCGTGCGAGCCAGGTCAGTTGTGGATTGCTTGCGGCTGCCAATGGCAGAAAGCGGCGGCACCGGCTGGGCTACGCGCGGAGTGCCGGAGTCCACTGGAGTTGCGGTGGCGGCTGCAACGGGATGTGCCTGCTGGTATCTTTCGGCGCGACGGCGCGCAACACGAATAAGGTTGTATCCCACAAGAAGCTTGGCGGCGACGAGGCTGGAGTTTTTTTGTTTTTTTTTTTTCCCGTTGGATACATGCCAAAATCGCAGGTCAGCTTACGCGAGATACACGAGCGCGAGTTTTGCAACTGCGGATGCCGTTTGGATCGCCACGCCAGTCCAGCCGCCCGCGCTGGTGGCCCACGTATGAACAGTGGCGACGCATCCGTGTAGATTCCAGTCGACAACGCCTTCAGCGACACACGAGCGCAGCACGTCGAAAGCCGCGAATATGTCCCTTGCGTCTGCATTACCCCGGCCGTTCGATAATACCATGCGGCCCGTCTGCATGAGCACACGCACTACCAGGCACGCAAGAGGAAGACTGACAAAGCCGACGCGCCGCGCAACTGCCAAACTGCGCGCAGCAGCATTGTCGTCAACTCCGCCGCTGTGACTGCTGCCGCCCGCCGCAAGATCCCGACACAGCGTGTGTGCATATCGCGGATAAACAGTATCTGCCCGAAGAAGATTGAATTTGGTTATAAACGCATGCTTCAACCAGTCCACTAGCAGCTCGGTGGCAAAAACTGCAAGAGCTGGAGTTGCGAGAGTCTGTAGGAGTTGAAAATTCTGCTTCGAAACGAGGACGATAGACAGCATTGGAGAACTTCCCGGTTCTACAGTTGTTGCAGCCGAAAACGAATAACCCGTGAGCTCAACAAAGTTGCGAATGGTGATGATGAGAAGAAATACAGACAACTGGAAGCGCTCAACAATATCTATCGAGAAGAAAAAAGGTTATTTGGCAGAGAAAGCGCAACTTTTATCACCAGCGCAAGCAAGCTGAAAAAGATTTTCACGTTCAAATCTTTTGAATACGCTCCCTTTCAATTCCACAAACTGATTTGACAACAGCAGCGACAGTAACGCGTTATTGTGGCTATTGATAGCAACATTCAATGCCATCACTTGGTAGAACAGAACCATCGTATGCAAGAAAATGTAACCAAGAGCGATAGCAAAATGCGTTATGCGGTTGAGTCGATGCAGTGACAACTTCTGTACTCCGCTGGATCCCGCCTTTGAAAACAAGGAATCCAGAATATCATGGCCAAATGCACTGCATAACTTGTCGCATATCTAATATGGGGCATCTCATCAGAAAAGGACGAAAGAAAACAGATACAACCTCTAAACAATTGAAAATGACGTAGAGCTTTATGACGGACTGCCCACGGACAGAATGGTACAGCTGTGACCCATCAACATATTCCAGCAGGTAGCAACAGACGGCAACAAGCATTCCTTTCATCAAATCGAACTTCTGCGTCGAAGTCAGTATTCGCTGCCTTTCGCTTCGATCTTTAATTGGCTGGAAGATGGCGACAAAAACTTTCCACAATGCGATCACGATTCGTGCCGGTAGAAAAGTGTATACAAACAAAAATGAGTCGAGACAAACAAGGTATCCTAATGCCATGAGCTGATACAAGTTGTGTGTCGGGATAAAACGAAATAAATAAAACAAACAATAAAAAAGGCAACCTTTTCGAACTCCCACGGAACCGTCAAAAAGTTTTCAACTCGCTCTTTTTTCAATGTTTGGGTGTTCCCGGACACGTCAGAGTCAACTTGGTATTCTGAAGAAGTCAATTGCGCTCGCAGGTATCCAGAGAAACTCATAGGCGGTAACATATCGCCAGCTGAACTCGAAGGTAGTGCAGTAGGATGGACAAGTGGTGTGGTTATCTTGGGATCGTCAATCGAGGGTCGTTTGACTTCAGGCAACGATGGTGGGACGACGGCATCAAGAGTCGCGAAAGACGGCCGTGCGTCGAAGGCATCATTCTCCTCTTCGAGACACACCAGCGACGCGGCAACGATGCCCGGCGGAATGGAGTCGGCGGAGGACGCATTGTTGTCGTTGAGCGGAACCTGGACGGGAGGGATTTCGGAACTGGAGGCGGCGTCGCTGCTCTCGTCGTCGTCGGAGACGCGGATGTCGGAGGTCGAGAGGCTGCGCAGGCGCAGCTTGCGATTGGGCAGCAGCGACGGGGGCGCGGCGTAGTCGGCGGCGGAGTCGCTCATGCGCGTGCGAGTGTCGTCCGTGCTTTACTGGATAAGGAACGCCAGGAAGGCGGCGCCCGCAACCACGAACACGCCCGTGCACAGCCACATCACGAACGCGCTTGCGTCCTTCGCGTCCATGCGGCGTGCGCCTCCTGCCCGAAACGCGCCGCCGATGCCATTGCCGTTGCCGTTGCGCCGTCCCCGACCCGTGAGCGGAGTGCCGCTGCTGGCCGGCGGCGGCACGGACGGTCGCAGCCGGTGCTGCCCCGTCCGGCGGACGGACTTTCTTCCCTGCAGCGCTTTGTGGTGGAGCCGCGGTAGGGGCGCCTGGCTCTGGTCCGACGCGTCTTGATGGTTCACGACGTGTCGCTTGCTCCTTTTGCGAGCGTGTAGCTCCTCGCTGCTTTTTGCTTCAGCGTCATCTACTTTGCCAGCAAGTGAGGGCGTATCCGCAACAGAGTTTCCAAAGTGTGCTTGCTTTCGCAACTGCGCCTTTTGCTGTTGGATCGTCGTTGAATACAGTTGCATAAGCTTTGCCTTTTCATCAATTTGAATACCTGCTTCGCATGAAACTTTGACATCCTGTCGTCCCCATCCTGCTGTTTATGTTACATATTGATACACTCAAAAATTTGAAATTGGATATAAGCGCACCGAAGCAGGCATCATTTTTTTCTTTGCCTTATAAATTGGCTTTCCATTTCGCGAGAAGGAGTCTTCCTGAACATTAGATCGCTTGTGTGAAACAAGGAACCCGTCAAATCGAACAATCCCACCTGTTCCACGGGAGTTGGATATAAGCGCGCGTCGGCGGCTCCAACAGGATCCGCTGAGATTTCAACTACGGAGAGGAGCGAAAGGATCAGAATAACGATCAACGCGTGCAGCAAAGTTGGCTTCATTTGAAGATTTGCAAAACGAACGTTTATTCAAACCCTCGTAGAAATGCGTCCACGTCGTCGCCATCACCTGGTATGCCGTCATCAGCGCCTTTGTTTGTGTTTCTTCGCGCGTTTCTTTCTCGCAGCAATGCTTTTCGCTCTTCAAGTTTCTTCATTCGTAGGTCGGCACCGCGCGGATGCTTTCCGCCAGCAACAGCAGCTCGCGTTCCTTCAGTTTCTTTCCGCAACGAGTTCAACTCATCTAATTGTCTTTTGCGTTCTTCGTCTTTTTGAGACAAGGCATAATATCCAACTCCGAGATTTCTAATTTCGCGCGTGGGATCAAAATGCTCAGGTCGTGGCAAAGCAGTAGGCGCAGAAGAATCGCCTTCTGTCGCTGAAACAAAGGCAACACCAGGGATAGAACCGGATCTTTTGCCACCATTAGGTTTTTTCCAAAAAATAAATAAAAGTAGAAAGAACGCCTACGGAAGTGACATAGTTGCTGCGATTTCTGCAATCTCAGCTTCACGCTTCGTGCTATCCGCCTCGCTTTTTCGCATGATCCTCGTGCGCCCAAACGCGTCCGTGGCTTCCACCCACGGATCAGGGTCATCATCATCGTCGGTGTCGCTAGCAGCATCAGTCACGCCGTTGCTTCCAGACTCGAGATGTTTGCGCACAAAGTCGACGAGAGGCCGCTTGTCGTCGGTGCCGATTTTGGGTTTTTTGGTTTTGGGGTTTCGTGCTTCGCCGTCGTCGTCGGAAGATGCCAGCGCAGCAGTGGCGTCGGTTTGGAGTCGGTTATATTCGCGGGCTTTGCGCTCGAGTGCGACCCAGGAGGCCTCGAGCGCGGAGGCGTCGGGGCCGTCATCTCTTGCAGAGGCGGCGGCACGGCGCAGTGCTGCTGACGTGCGCGAAGAATCTTTGGGGTCCTTGGACGGCTTGTATCGCGCGTCGTGCAGTTGCTGTGTGCGTAGTTTGTTTGCGAGGTTGAGTTTCTGCAAGGTGGCGATTGGAGGGTGAGATCAGTTTGCCGGAGGCAGAGTAGCACGGAAGACCTTGAACTCCTTAATCTTTGCGGAATCGGAGGCCGCAGCAGTTTCAAGAAACGCAGACGTGGCCGATGCGGTGTCGTGTGCGGTGGACGAGGCTGAGGACGCACTTCGGATGCGGTCGAACTCATCCTTGGTCTTGAACAGCTCGGCCTTGAGCTCGACGACCTGCACGCACGAGATGGGGATCAGTGACGCTTGCGAACACACCAATAACGCACGCACGGCGGCGCTCGATAGAGTCCCGATGTCACGGCCCGAATGCATTTGCGCTTAAGATGGCAAATGAACAAACTACCTTCTCCCATGTGTACCGAGCTACCAGCCTTGATTCATCCTTCCCCGACTTTCGTTTCAACACATTGTCGAAATCAGTTTATTGCTGATTTTCTGGTAGTTAGGCGCATGGACAGCACGACGGATTCGCTGTGTTACTACTTTTTCAATGAAAGCTGGAAGTATAACACGTCAGAAAGAGTAGCCAGAGTTTCATTCTGCGAAACAACGGCGTTATTGCGCGTCTGCGGATTGGTGAACAGCTATACACAACAGTAATACGAGCTAAAAAAGACATGCAGTCTAAAGGTAAATTCAAACTGCGAGAGTTGAACAGCACATTCTTCGGATGCATAGTGCTCCGGGTTTCGTCCTTAACTGTGAAAAAACAGTTTCTTTGTAACGACAACGTTGACAACGCCATTCTTTGGATGAAACGTGCCAGTCTCGAGGCGTAAAGCTCTAATGAAACTACATTCTACATTGATACAGGTAGGGAGGGGGCCAGGCGTCTGCTCGAAAGCGAGACATCCCGATGGAAAAATTGTAGTCTCACGAACCCCCGAAGGAGTTGTGCACCAGAACGCCCAGCGCGGGTGTGCAATGGCCAAACCCTCCGATGGAAACACCGCCTTCTTGATCACGGCAATCTCCGACTCAGGTAAGTATGCTTGCAAGCCCTGTCAACAAGTGTCCCTTATGCGTTATTCTGCGCAGTGCATGTTACACTGCGGAACTAGTCTATGCATTCAAGCAGCAGTAGCAAAATATGTCATTCTGAGATGACGGGTTCATGCCGGCGAAATGCTCCGATGGTCTATTTGCTGATACATTGGCTTGAAGACGGGAAACGTCCTGCGGGTCTTGTACAGAAAACTGTATATAATAAATTCTTGAACCACCTTGATTTTATTGCACTACTCTACGACTCTGTCCTTCATCCACGCAATAATTGCCATTGTCCCCTTGCGCGAAAACATGAAAAAATGAACTATTGACATTTTCGCGTCTTCGGCTAAATCTCTCCAGTCAATAACAGCTTTTTCGCTGAAAATTCAAGATAGGATTGGACCGCTGTTTGAATTCCATGTTGACGGCTTGGATCAAGGAATGCATTCCCGGAAGAGGCGGAAACACCCTGGGAATAGCATGTTAATTTTTTGATTACGTTGTGGCCTCTAAGGTAAACAGCTTTTGAAGGTATTTGAGCTGGACCCAGAGGGCAGGAGCTTTGTCAAAGATGGCGGAACAGACAAATCCAACAACCGCAATGGCGAACACCGGGACAATCTCTCCAAGCAACATCCTATTGACCGTAACAAATACTGCAGCGCTGTCATCTTTCGCATTTGCAGTCTCTCAGCCGCGATTCTATGCTCTGGCGCCGCTAATTGGCCTATCGGCGATCGCATCGTCTCTGTATCACTGGACAGAGTGTGGATATCGGGGGCATCCCCACATGCAGGGGCGACCGGTTTTGGGGTGGATTCGTCAACGAAGGCGGGATCAAGGAACTGCGGGGACCGGGGCGGGTCAAGATCTCGTCGAAGAAAAGACTCTGCTGGCTGTGGATCGTGCATTGTCGTTGGTGCTTGCCGGGAGCGTGGTTGGCGTGTGTGGGCCGGCCGCAGTTTGGCGCGTCATAAGCGGGCCCCAAACAGCATGGGTTGTGCCCCTGGCGCTGCTGTGCGCCATCTGTGGGGAAATCCGCGCCGTCAAGAGCGCCCTGCTGGGGCACGGCCTGTTTAGTGGATATGCGGTCATGCATTCGCTGTGGCACGTGCTGGTGTATCAAGTGCCGCTGCTGTGCATGCTGGCAGAGAACTAACTGAACTGTTTACTGTTGATCGGTCACACTGAGATTGCGAATGTTCACGCGGGTCTTCTTCACTAAAACGAACTCCTCGAGAGTCAATCCGTATACGTCTCTCAACTGCACATACGAAGTTTCCATCACACCGTCCACGCCTTCGCGTTCAATAACAGTGTTTATCTTGGCAACATCGTGAGCAAGCAGCCGAACGAGAAAGTCCCTTTCGCTTTCTCCATCGCGTCGTTCTGGGCGTGGCAGCGGTGGTTGTTCATCACTAGTAATGCTGATGGATGGAGTCGCAGGCTCCGAGAGAATGCTCGGATCGCGGCGGCTTTTCTGAAAGAACCAGGCCCTTTCGGAGAAAGACCGCGGGAAGGACAAGATTGACGAAGGCGAGAGGGGCGGCGAGAGGGGCGGGGACATGTGCGGATCCGTTCGTGGCATTGACGAGACCTTCAAGTTCATCCTACGCAGACCACTGGGACTGTCAGCAGCGGCGTGAGGCGTTGGGCGACCGAAGGATTGTGGTTGTTGCATGCTGGTTGGCTAGTCGAGCTTTGAGTGCCGCACTTCAAACAGACAAAAACAAGGGGCAATCCAATCTAAATATCCATAGTCGCCGGATCCACTGTCATCTTCTTCACTTCCAAACAATCAATCTAAACACTCCTTGTGGAAATCGCACAGCTAATCATACGATATCAAAGTTATTTTTCTCCCCACTGGAATAGCATCCCAGATGTCTTTATATTTTCTAAAGCCGGTATGGTACGACAAAATGGAGCATGATAGCTTAATGAATCATACGAATGTAAGATCCGAGCGACCACAACATTGATGTCAATTCTCTCTAAACGCCTCCATTAAATACATTTTTTCCTCCCTGCGCGCTTCTCCCAGCTATGCTGCGTCATCATTCATTTCAGCTTTTTCTTAAGTACAATTCCGATACGAGTTTACGTTCTCCGGTTGCTACAACTATAGTAATCTTACACGCACACATCCAATAAGAAGTGGCATGTTTCCAATGGCACCTCTTAAAAATTTTCAGCGAAAATCGTGGTCTCACAATTCTTGTGAGGCATGCCAAAAAAAGGTTATCTGAAATATACACAGTTTATTTCAAGGGACGCATAATCGAACCAATCACAGAAGTACTGATCATACCACGTAAACAAAAAAAGAAAAGAAGAAAAAAAACACAGAAAAATCGGGATGGAGATGGAAAATTTTACGGCAAGCCTATCACATCCAGGAGGGAGCAACAAACGCCGAAGCAGGATCCATTCTTTTACCGTGTCCTGGACTAGTACTCCTCATGAATCCGCCATTCGCAAAGCTGCTGGAATAGCTGCTTGCAACAGAATTCACACGAGCGTTTCCTGGGCTCACAGGAGACATGTGACCGCTATGGTTGGAAGTGAATTTTGCCATGAAAGAAGGTATGTTGAACGAGCGGTGAGAGAGAGACGGTAGCGAAGGCAGCGACTTCGGGAATGAGGAGCCCAAGTGAGATGTTGGTGGAGAGGGCAGAGGGACGGAAACCGGCTCGGAGGAAGAAATCCCAGCAGCCATTTGAGCATCAACAGCCCGTATTCGCTCACACACGTTATCGTATTCGAGGGATGTTATCATGATATTAAAGTCGAGGATGTGAAGTAATTGACGCTCCATCAGATTGATTTCGGAGACGGGGAACAGATTGTCTGTGAAGACTACGAAGGACTTGTTTTTGTATGTCTTGTCATTGGCGGCCTTCGCGGCGATGATCAGGGCGGCAAGAAAGAGCCGGTGGCTGGTGCAGGGGAGCCCTGTTGTGTATGCCGTTAGCACACAAACGGCAGTCGGGGACACACCTTTTGCAGAGGCAGGAAGACGTTCACGGGCACGGTCCAGTAGGATGGCAGTGACAAGCATGGACGCGTGCGAGGACTTCGAACGGGCTGCAACTGCAGCTACGAAGAGCGGCAGCGGGGGCAGCGGCGGGGACGGCGTGGGCGACGATATCGACGACAACGGACATGCGATAACGTCGGCAGCGGCCTGAGAAACAACGTGGACCAGGGCGGGCGACAGCGGCGGATGAGCGGACATGACGAGGTGTTCGTGCGTTGAGCCGCCCTAAGATTAAAGGCGCCACCTGCCTCCTCATCATTTCCTGTCATCTTGGTCGCCCCCGCGTCACGGGCGATCCCGCCGGCGCCTACTGTTTCTGCATGCGTCGCATGCGTTGCATGCTCTGCACGCCCTCACTGGACGCGTTGGATGCATCGGATTGGACGGCTGCGCTGGGCTCGATGCCATTTATTGTCCGTCCGATGTGGATGCATCGCATTCACCAAAGATGCGTTCATGTATTCATTCGAAGCGACAGAAGTCGTTCCACACACATGCCCACGAAGGTAATGACAAAATGTCGTTACTCGACCCGAGTTCTCTGACTACCCGTTCACGATATAGAGTGCGAGACGGAACGCCCCAAATTCGCGTCTGCAGTCATAAACAGAATATCTTCGCATAACTCTGGAAGACGATTCGACCGCCGTTTTATTTCTGAAGGATGACATTGTTCGAATTTACTCAGTGCGAATTTCAGATTAGCAGTTATCGCAAATTTGCTGCGAGCGTGCAGGCTGATTGTGAGAGCTTTTTCAAGAAGAAACAAAAACTCGGGGATGGACGATTTAATGCGGCCGAAGGATTCTATTGACAAGACGGCTACCGCCAAACCGCATGCAAACACATAGCAATTAGTGCAGCAAACTTATTTTGTTGCATGGTCGCTCTTTGTGTTCTTCAACCGATTCAGACTATATTCCGTGGGCTTCACGCTCACCGCGTGCAACCGCGGCAAGACGCGGATGGTGAAGGAGCTCGTACGACTGATTCCTGTTGAGCGCTCGGACCTGAGAAAAATCAAAACATGACATGCGTCTACGAGTTTCTCGAAATTGGCCGCACAATGGTGTTTGAGGCATACGCCAAAGTATACCGTGAGTTTGATATTGATATTCTCAGCACTACGTTAGGGCTCGGCCGCTAGGAAGGCGAAAAGTGGGTTGTGGATTTGGTGCGCCGCACACACACACACACAAACACTCATACATACATACATGCAGAATACGGTCGTAATTGGTGCACAATACACGTCCGTGTACTAGAATGTAATTGAACGGACGGCAATCCCGCACGACTTTGTTGGTGTCAAACATTGAGAAGCGCGAGGCAGAACCTGCGGCATGACGCGCACCGACGGCCGCTGCTTCTTTGTCTCCGAGTGGCAGCGGCGAGAGCGCCGGCAAGAAGGGTGGCAAGAAGGGCGGCAAGAACACCCCATCCCCATTGTAGTTTGAAAGAGCCCCAAAGTATTTTGCCCTTTACCCCACCCCGATGCAGCCCGTTGGCGGCAGCATTTCCGGCGACGAAACAGTCAGTGAGGACGAACCTGCTCAGCGGCGTACTGCGAAGCGCCCACGAGGCCGTCCGCGCACGGGATTGGCATCGCGATCGCGGGCAGGTGCCCAAGCCCTGCAGGTTGTCGGCACAGGTCCGGATCCGGCTGACGCGCTGCCTGCCCACCTTGCGCACCTCATCCCGACCATGGGTAAACGAAAATAATAGAAACAGACAAGAAAAAAAAACCCAACTCAAAAACACATACCATACATAGATGTCGTGATTGCGCATCAGCGCCGTTTCTATACGCGCGAGCAGAAAACGGCAGTGGCGGCATATGCGGCGCTCGTGGGCCGCAACAAGGCAGCCGACGAGCTCGGGCTCAACCGTCCAATGTAAGCATTGATCCCTGTAGGTGCTTTTGGTTCAAACTACTGTTCAGGGTCGGCCGGTGGCTGCGCGCGCATACAGGTGCAACTGTGGCGGCTGGGGCTGCAGTGGCGCAGCAGCAAAGTAGAGGTATGAGCGAGAACACACGCGACGCGACTGCCGCCGAGTCAGCCGCAACTGCGCGCGCAGCTATCACACCGGCAGTGGTGGTGCCACCAGGAATGGCGTTTGCTCCACGGTCGATGAGCAGCAGGAGCAGCGCTTCGGGCTCGCCTGCGGGCGGCTCTAAGCACGCGTCGCCGCGTTACGGAGAGGCGGTGCTGCGTCAGGCGGGCGCATTTGCATCTCAGGGTGCCCGTGATCGTGGTGGTAAGACGCGGCACCCTCACGCGCAGCCAGACGGGCAGCCTGTTCGGAAAAAGCCAGTGGCGAGTCACGCCAGTGAGGAAACTGGCGATGGCCCCGATGATGAGGTAGAAGTCGACGACGAGGACGACAACGACGATGACGACACGGGGACCGATGGGCTGTTTAGCGCGGCGTTCGCGGCAATCCGCGAGGCGGCGCGCGCAGCGATTGGAGAACGTGCGGGATGAAGTGAAGTTGCTATATCTTATGCACGCGGGCGAGCAAAGATTTGGCCACTGCTACTATGGAGTTTCTGTAACACTTAATTCATAAAGCCGTCGTCCGTACAAATTGCCTCTGTTCACCGATGCCTCACAGGCTCATCTTTTCGCTGGTGACCAGCGAAGCCCGTCAAACGCCACCTCACAAGGCTTTTGTGCCGAGTGCTCGTGCCTGCAGCACAGATACGGAGGACTTAAACCTGCTGTCAGCGCTTGTATTTCTTGGATACGGAAGGTCTTCCAAGGAACACGCGAGTAGTGTGCGTAAGAAGCTTATAATACTGACCGAAAGCATGTCCACAGTATTTCAGGAGCCCTCAAAGTTTGTACATAGAAGTTTTTTAAGTAATCGGTAAGGCTACCCATGATTTTCCAGCCCCGTTTTCGTTTTGTTGAAAAAAAAAACCCTTGATTTCAAGTCAAAATTTGACGCTCCACTTTGGGTGGACCTTAGAGTTTGATGCTGAGAATTAGCGAGGACTTCTCCATATCACTGGAATTTTCGTTTTTGCTTTACTGACTTCACTGACGTTCGGTCGTGGTTGCGAATAAAGTCTATTGGATTCTTTAAAACAAATTTGTGCAAATAAAAGAAATAAAATGACCAAACTTTAAAGAAGAATGTGCTTAAGTCAAATGAAACTGAAATGAAGGAAAAGAACAATGAAATTCACACAGAATTGGAATACTCTTGAAAATAATTCTGAGCTTGCTTTCGATAATTTTGTGAATTTAGCAGGGAATGTCTAAAAACACTCGGCTTTAAAGGTTTCTTCGCAGCTACGCTCCCATCAATGAACATCTTTCTTCAGTCGAAATGGCGAGTCTTAGACTCAGATAACTATTCTCCAGTCATGCAATAAAGATAAAGGGGCAAGAGAGATAGGGTGCTGAGACAGCGAATTGGTCAAAAAATTTCGCCAAGCCAAGAAAAGTCTCACAAATAAGCGGTACCATCAACTCTTAAAATCGCCAAAAGACACCGGGGTTAGAAGACTGATAAATGTACAATTAAAATTGAAAATCTTTTTGCGCTGCACCCCAACATTCTCCACTCCCACACGAATATACACGATTTTCAGATTTTTCAAACGCCTCATTAAAGCCGTTGCTGCCATTTTAGATGCGGTTGCCAGGACCTGATGAGCGGGGGCGCCAACCAAATTAGTTGCAGCCATGCTTTCCGCAAGTTCATGGCGCTCAATAATGAGAATCCGGTTCAACAAATGATTAGATTCTTCGATTATCATCAATTTCAATTTATTCACACTCTGCGTATGCTCTTATTATTCCATGCAAAAAGTATTGATATGCCGCTCTAACATTTTTGCTTCCCAAAAAAATCCGCGAAGTTCAAAATCGTTTTTCAGCTTCTGCATTTCCGAGTTTCGGTGGTCATTCAACTCTTTTCCTAAACCGCAAAGAAAACAATGCCTGCGTGCCATTAAAAGTTGATAATGCCAGGTATCTGAGTCGAGGCCAAACGCTTCACTTGACTCTTTTAAAAATTTTGCTATGCTGCATTCATCTAAGTTGCGACATAACTTTTCTATAGACGCTGCCATAGAGTACGATATTTTCATCAGTGCTGTTGCAGAAGTTATCATTGACCTTGAACTTTTCTTGCGGATTGTAGTTGCCAAATAGATTAGTGCTTTGGTTTGGCCCTTTTCACATCCAAATGTCTTATACGCCAAACAAACCTCGACCATCAGAATCAAGACGTGAATGCAAGGCCCAATAAAAAAGTGAGATTCCATTTGCGAAACGCTTCTCAAGCATAGGGCGCAACTTCGAAAGTTTTCCATAGTTGATTCCAGGAAAGTTTTTGCTTCTGTAAGTTGTTCAAGTTGGACGTGGGAAATATACAGCGTAATAGATGATCGTATAGCATAAATCAAGCAAATGAGTGTTTGAAGGGGCTCCTTTGTATCAATCGCCTACCAAAAAAATCATTTTTAGCCAATTGGAGTGTGCCTGCAACTGCCACTAACAAGCTGGGAAATCGCTGTGCAGTAGATATAGTTGCACTCCTCTAAGTCATTTGTTTCAGCATATATGACGGCCTGGCGTAATGAAAACTCCGCATTGAGCGCAGGATTCTCCTCAGTGATGTAAAATTTGCCGTCATCTTCGTTTGATCGAATGATGTCATTTAAATCTCCGTTTCTGGCCAGTCTTGTTAGAATGGCGTTTCACTTATATCTTCACTTACAGCAAATGAAGCAAGACCATCGCATTTCTGGTAAAATAGCACATTTTTGAGAAGCCGCTTCCGTTGTTGCATAGAATGCTCTTGGTCGTTTCTGAAATTGATTAACACAAACAAAAAGATGCAAAGATTTTCTCACGGAGATACTTGGACGCATCTCTCCATTTTCCCTCTCGCCACATTTGAAAACAACTGAATTTGCAAAAATTCGCAAGGAAAGCATCCGTACTTATGTAATCCTCAATAACTACGTTTGCAACTGCCGCGAGCTGCTGGCATTTGTTTTGCGATACATCTCGAAGTTTTCTGAACCCAATGCTGTCAAGTGCATGCGAAAACTCTGAGTAATATGAGGCCATTTGTATCGCTTGCCCCCCAAATAACCCACAACCCAATATAAGTGATATTCCACGTAGCTCAACTAGTTGTAGTGAAGATGGCAAAATTTTCTGAAAAGTTTGAAGTACTTGAAGCAATTCTTCATATGCTTTCGCTTGCGTCATTTGATGCCGATGAGAGCTTGTTGAGCCTCTGACAGTGTTCAAAGATTGGACTTTGATGAAAGCTTTTGGGAATGTTGTCTTAGCAAATTGCTTCGATTGTTCAACTGCAAAAAGCCCGTCTTCCTGCGCTGTCATGAGCTTTTTGACAACAGACATTATTTTAAGTAGCCTGAATGCAGAAGAGACTAAATTTTGGGCTGGCTTGTATCCAGATAATGAAAGCGCACTTTCGCAGAATGCCCGAGTTTCGGGTTCGTTTCTGAATTGTGTTATCCAAAAACAAAAAAGAGAAAAACAAACCTTTTGATGAAATGAATGTCAGCTAGGACTCTCTGCTCTCGTATCTCTTCAAATACGTTCTTAGTTAGTTTGATTTTGTCCTTGAATCTATTCAGATTATCATATATTTCAAGTGCTTCGTCGACTTTGCCCATTTCAGCGCATTCCAAAAACAACGTGTAAAGAGCTATTTGCTTTCTTTCTTCTTGGCCAGTCATGTGAGATAAATGATTTACGATTGATTGGATTGTCTCCCATTTATCAACTGCTTTCTTGATTCGTTTCAAAAAGGAGTCAACATAAACCGAATGGATCTCTTCTCGTTGTGATGGGACCATTGTGGACAAAATACCTTGCTGAATCAAAAAATGCGCAAAGCTGTATATCCCATCAACTTCGGTTGCCTTTACAAATTGGTAAACATCGTAGAGAGCAATTGCTTCTTCCAGTCCCACTTCTGTGCCATCGTACGGCAACGACTCGACTGATTTTAAAAGAATTTCGTTCAAGTCAGATACTCTGAAAGTCATTCCAGATATTGAAGCATATTTCAGAATAGTCTTCATTCCTGGCTTGAGTTTGTCAAACCTGCGCAGGAAACGTTAAGTCAGAAAACAGAAAACAGTTTTCTTACTGGGCGACGACTGCTGCTGTAGCACCAGACGGCAAGGTCGCTGAATTCGAATCTCCCACCCTGGTGAGGACATTGTCTACAATCCTAACGTTTTCATCGTCATTCAATATTCTAATCAAAACCTCAGCAACTAATGGATTGCCTTGGCTTCGAGTAAAAATTTCATTGCTTAGAGTACTGTTGATTTTGGAAGGCTTATGCTTGCTAAGCTGCATAATCATTGTCTCGATTGCGTGTCGATTTAAATTTCCAAGCTCAATCGAGTCCGTAACGTGGGTGTTCCTAAGTTTTTGAATCACAGACAGTCGATTGTCTTTGCATTCCTTCGCCAGTGGTTACTCACAAAAATGCAAGCAGCAGAATACCTCCAGCGGTCGGCAGAACGCGATAAATAAAGTGGACGTACATTTTTGCATTAGACTTGACAAGAGCTCCAAACTACTGTTATCACACCACTGATACTTTTGAGCGATATCAATGAGATAAATATTTCTCACCTGTAAATCGTCTATCAGAATCGCAGCTTTTAACCCCAGTGACGCAAAGCACGACAACAAGAAAGAAAGTATATGTGAAAGTCTGGAAAGATTCATGATGGGAATATTGGGGTTAAGTTTTAATCCAGGGATTGCGTTCAAAGTGTCACATTCGGGATTGCTGAATAAATATAGCAAAATATCCGACACAGAAACATCACTTCCAGTGTCAAAGTCAGGATGCTTGCTGATTGTGATTGATGCATCGATTTCTGAGCCTTTGGTGGCTTCCGCATTTTCGCGTTTAAAATCAGATTTAGGTTCAGTAGATTTTTTGCCAGCCGAAATAGATACATTCCGGAATACTTGTGTACTAAGCAACATTTCCGCAGAAGGCAAACTCTTATTCGACCGTTTATTTGAATTATCGCGAAATGCACTGAGAAGTTTTGAGTCAAGGACGGGCAACTTGGCTAAATCCGTGGCCGAAGTCTTGATTATGTTTTCGACTTTCACTGAGAATGATGTACCCCGACTCATTACATTGTGAGCAAAATAACCATCCTCTATTTCCCGGTGACAGCGAACTCTCAAATCTCTGAGAGTTGCCCCGCTATGGGCAACTGCTGTGATAAGTTCAGTTATGATTTGAGTAAATATCGCCAGATTTGTAGTCTGTTGATTTTCATACGACTTTGCAACACTGAATCAAATATCGTTACTGCGGCAGAAAATATAAAAGAATTACCACAAAACAACATTTTGGTGAGTCTTCATTTGTTGGGCTATTAAATTTGCAACAACAGATTTGCCTGTTCCGCTTCTACCGAACACAATGAGCCTCTTTTTACTTTCGGCAATCCATGTTTCTATAATTCTGGAAATTTGCTGCAGTTCTTCGTCCCTTCCTGCGAAAACACTGAGTCTTCTTGAAGATCTGCCATCATTTTTGTTCCTTTGTATTGGTGCATATACTTTAACAGGCTCCGCTACTCCTTTCAAAACTACTTCTGGAATATTAACGTCGTAGTCAATAGAATCACAAGTGTCTCTGTACGTGTCAATATCGCAGAGAATACCGCCTTTGCAGTTATCCAGGCACATTAAACGCGCAGCATTGTTTACACAAACGCCTAGCAGCGTACCATCACACCGGTGGTGATTTCCAATTATTCCGGCAAAAACCGTCCCTTTTGTAACTCCAATGGCAAATTTGTCTCCGAGAAGTTTTTTTAATTCGATTGCCGCGTCCATAGCCGCTGCCATTGAAAAATAGCATTCGCTTTTTTCATGTGCAAATCCTTCCAAACCCCAAACAAGCAGAGCTGTTAACGACTTGTCATCGCAATTAAATTGTCTCAAGCATCCTTGATGCTCTCGAACAGCTTTTATAATGATGACGGTTATCTTTTGGAGAAGGCTCAAGTTTTCGGGTTCTGAAATGGTTTCGACATTGAATGAAGGAAAGTAGACAAAAAGAACAGCGACGCCACGTAGCTGATCGTAGTTTCCTAAATCGACGATGGAGTAGTTATCTCCTTCGCTTGTATTGCTTTCCTCAGTTGGTGCAGTTGACTGAATTCTCTGGGCTAAAGAATCGTCAACATATGGGGCGATGTGTTCAACATAGTTTTCGGGTCTTTTTGTTATCAATTTGCTTTCGAAACTTGCAAGAGACTTTGCTTTCGCTCCCAAGTCTTGAACAAGGCATTCAATATACTTGTCAACTGGGTCAGTTTCGGTGACCATAAAATATCTTCCACCAAGCTCTCGGGAACTTTTTCGGACTGGTGGAAATGAAGGTTCATTGATAAAGGCAGTTGAGACAAGATCGTTCGCAGCAGAGTCAAATGTCAAATCTCCGGGTTTTCCCAGTCCCAGTAACAACCCCGAACATCTAAGTGCTTTGCCAGCAACGAAATATTCCGAGCGCAACAAGCATTCTGCCGATCCGTTTGCAACAGAGTGGCCAATGTGTATGTGCTGCATCTCGCCGACCCCCAATCCTATGTGAATTTTCAGAGGAATTTTTTTGGTGTTTTTTTCAGCACTGTCCGCCGCGAGTAATGAAGATCGGCGTCTTTCTGTTGAATATTCTGATTCACGTCCACTCGTAAGTGGAAATTGCGCGCATTTTGGATTTGATTTTTCTGGAACACTAAGTTCGTAATTCTTGAAGAAGTTCATTAGATGCAAGCATCCGAGGAAAACACTTCTTGTCAAGGTTTCCCTGTTTTCGATCGTTGCTGGTTTCTTCTTCCTGAGAATTAGCGTTATTTTCTGATCGATTTTTTGGTTGCACAGTTACCAAGTCGCAATCACCGCGTCTCCGGCAAATTTTACGATTGAACCCCCGCTTTGGTGAACGTGTTTAATTATCACATTAATTGGCTTATTCAGAAGCTCTTTGACTTTCGCGCCGCTGTCCGTCCCGAGAATCTCTTGTAAGTAACTGGATAACTTCGAATAACCTGAAATATCTATAATAGCGACAACAGCGAACTCTTCTCTTCGAGCGAAAGGGAAAGTATCTTCTAGCGGACAGTTGACCGACGAGTCTCCCGAGAGTATCAAATCTCGGATATGCTGTGGAACTAACGCGAGTGGATCCATTGTTACTTCGCGAAACTTCAAGAACAAAGGTCATATTGATTTTTGCCGAAGCCCCAACAAATCTACTCACCCAGCAGAAGGCGAAGTTCACGCTGAAGTAAGCAATCATATCGCAACGCGTCAAAGTAACCCAATATCGATTCCGGAGGCGATTGAGAATAATTCTGCTCTGTCCGAACTAATTTTGGCTGGTCCATCGAGTGCCACGACTGATTCTCATGGAAACAAAGGACACATTCATGCAACCGCGAGCGCGTTCAGTCTTAGTTCAAATATTGGAGCGCAATTGGAAACCGAAAGCGTACCAGTACAGGCAATCCCTCATCAACCATCAGCCCAGCCCACGATCAACGCACCTGTCTCGATTCAAAGATGAAACGCATCTTCAATTAGACGAAACGGAGAACCCATCGTCTGAACCAAATACAAGCCGGTTACACTTTAACTCCAACTCCGATAATTTCCTGAGCCGGACAACAGAGATGAAGATACCGTTCCAGAAGTCATGCGCAAACTTCATTTCCAGCTGATACCTTTTGCAGCGAAATGTCACCAACAAAATCCAACAGTTGAATGCGTTGAGCGCAAGATACGCTAAGGGGTAGTTGTCAAAACTGGCAACAATCAGAATTGGATTTTATGACAACACATGGATATCACAATTGCGCAAGAAAGCCGACACAAAAAAGTAACGTTGTTTCCATGAACACCGTAGTCCTGATTATTCAAAGATTTCAAAAAGCCCTCAAGTAGCTTCAAAACTCTTCGAACCCACACGCCAGCCATGGAAATAACGAAGATGATTCGATCCCCGAGGATTGCTGCATTTGCAGTGGAGAGATACAACCACTTCAAACGATTTTCATAACGCCCTGCAGTCATTGCTGTCACTTCAAATGTGTGAATAGTTGGGTGATGCAGAGCCAAATGTTTCAATGCCCAATGTGCCGTCAGGTTGCAAAATTAGCTGCTTCAGTCAGCACAGAGAGTTTGGACGGATCAAGGAAGTCACAACCGTATTCAGCTTTGACATCTCGGAGCGGATGGCGCTGCAAAAGACGAAGTGCACAATCGGGCGGAAACGGCTGTTCCACAAGACGAAAATGGATACCACCCGCCACCAATACCGTCCCCACAACCTGCGAATCACGGAAGAACTTCCAGCGAAGGGCAAAAGTTTGGATGGGGACGACAGACGTCTGCAAAGAAGAATTTTCGGAGGAAAAAAAAATCACCCAGGCCTTCACGGAAAATTGTAAAACTGACGTATCCAGAAACTCTTGCACATCCTAGTTAACTTATAGATCACTCTATAGGCTCAGTGGTCGATGAAAATTGTAGACTTTCCCAATCATATCAGAAACGCTGAATGCCTATAAGAATAAAAATTAGGGTCATTTACACGCCCCAGGGTCGGAGTTTTGCGCTCGAGAGCGTTCAAAACGAAGGGATGATATTTAACGCACTTTGGATGTACTGTCCAAACCAGTATCTACGGAACTTTGAAACGCTTTATTTGTCCAAGTTTTCATCGCACGCTTGCACTATTTCGAACACAAAAACGTCCATTAATCCAGCGAATTGATGCTTCTGCCATTACTGGAATTTATAGTGAACACTGGGTGTTTTGGGTCGCAACCCAAAGCGCACCGGAGGAGTTTACAGATTTTAAAAAGGCTTCGACTAAATCAAGACACTATTGAGAAAGTCTAAGGCTGTGGGATACTGTTCTTTTTCGTTCTTATTCCTGCCTGTGTTTTGAGCCGGTTGAAGTTTTGACGTCGACGGTCGAAAAATGCGAAATACTGCGTACTGAGAACTGAAGGCTTGATCTGGTAACAGAATGGACACGATTTTAGCAACTTTTGTTCACCGCGACTGCAAAGTCGTCTTTGACATCATTCTGACACAGAGTTTATTGCTGTGGCTGCGCCACAGCCGCATGGGTGTGGGAATGAAAGTCGTCTCCTTGTGCCTGCGTGTGCGTACAAGAGTATAAGGCGCGCACAGCGTCGGCGCATCGCAAATGCGTGTCATGCTTGTTGGCGCGCACACAGTCTTCATATGCCGCAATCGGGGCTTGGCATCGCTTCTTGATGGCACGCACGCTCTCGACGTTCGTTTCTGCGCACGCTGTCAGGCGCAGCTTCAGTTGCTGACAAGGGAACTCGAAGTTAGGTTGGTGCTTGTCGATACAGTCGCTGTAGTCGAAGTGAGCTGTCACCATACGCACGATACACTGATGTACGTACTAGTGGATGCACTCACCTGTACTCCTTCAGCTGTGCTGCGCAGTGCCGCTCCACTTGTCCAACAGCCGTCTCCATCAAATCCAAAAGCAAAAAGAAAATAACAAAACAGTCGAACATTGTTAATCTGCTCAAGTTGCGAAGTACATTTGAATTTAGAATAGCGCTAAGAAACAATTTACGAATCGTCATGATGTTTATATGTCACAGCGTGCCATTTGCAGATCTTTCTGCAAAAGGAACACAAGGAACACAAGGATAGCTCGTCATTAACACCCCCTACAGCGTGTTTTGACTAGCACTCCCTGCTCAAAGCTCTATAATACGAATTCGCGTGATCAACTACCTTACAAACAAATGATACAGCGAATCTTTACCAGATCGCAAACACGAAGCGCATTGAAGTTCGAGGAAGGCTCGCAGGACCCTGCTTGCTGTGCAGACATTTGCGTCAGAGCTCGCAGTGGTCGTCTTGACTGTGTGATCTTTTTTGTCGTCCAAAATAGTTGACATGGCCGCCGAAGTCCTCGCGCGTCGTATGCAGCACATGCAAGCCTTAATTCTGAATCGACCACACGCCCTCAACGCCCTCAACCTCAATATGATTGGTATCATGGAACCGAAACTCAGGGTGCCGTGCCGTGAACATCCTGCTGCACTTCCCATGATGATTTAACCCGTTTGATAGGTCTACGAAGGCTCAGACGTCACCAAAACCATCTTATTGACGGCTGTAGAAGGTTCACGCGCTTTTTGCGCTGGAGGTGACATCAAAGGTGAGCTGAGTTTGTTTTTTCTTTTTCACTTTTGATTCAACCATCCCAACCAAGCTCTTTTGAATGTCAAAACGTCAAAGCCTGAAGATGTTGCAACGGCCGTAAAGTTTATGCAACATGAGTACCAATTAAACCATTTGATTGGAACACTGTCCAAGCCCTTCATTGCAGTGCTGAACGGTATTACGATGGGTGGCGGCGCAGGCCTTAGCGTTCATGCGCCATTCAGAATCGCTACCGAAAAGACCATCTTTTCAATGCCCGAGGTATCTGTGCGCATTCCCCCAGAAAAGCGGCCTAATTCTGCTTTCGGCTACAAAGACGGCTATAGGCCTTTTCCCTGATGTTGGAGGATCTTTCTTTCTTCCCCGCTTGGATGGCGAACTTGGAACATTTCTTGGTCTCACTGGCCACCGACTTTTTGGGCAGGAAGTGTGGATGGCTGGAATCGCGACGCATTTCGTTCCTTCCGACAGATTACCGATGCTGCTTGACCGTCTTGCGAATCTCGATACCAGCGATCTAGATGTTGTAGACTCTGCAATCAATGAATTCGTCGCGGATTCACCAACTGTCGAAGGCTGGAGCAATTGGTCCCTCGGAAAAGTCGCAGAATCGATCAATCGTTGCTTCTCTCATCGAACAATTGAAGCTATTATATCATCACTGGAAAATGAGGTGGGCCTCATTGTCTTTTTTGCTTCGCTGTTTGAGAGTAAAAAATAGGGGACTGTATGGTCTTCAGAAACCCTTCAAACTTTGAAAAAAATGAGCCCGACGAGTTTGAAAGTTACTTTGGAGCAGCTTCGAAGAGGCCGTCAAGAGGACTTTGCGACTTGTTTTAGAATGGAGTACCGAATGGTTCAAGAATCGTTGGTAAGAATGCTCAAACGTAAAAGTCGACTGAAAACGTATGGCAGCAAAGCAAAGATTTCTTGGAAGGAGTGACTGCCGCATTAGTCGAAAAACGCGTGCCAATGTGGAATCCTGACTGGGCCCACATGAATGAACTAACGCCATCAGACGTCGAAGCACGGTTCTTCACTCGACGCGAAAAGCTTACTGGGAATTTGTCACTTATTGTACCGCGGCTGGAGTTTGCAAACGATCGATCGTACTTCGAATACCCGCACAAGACACTGAGCGGGCTTCCGACGGACCGTGATGTACTGGGGATGCTAAAAAAGTTCGGTGGAAACTCGGAGCGCGTGATGGAGTTTTTCGATCGCAACTGGGGAGCATATGCGACCGGACTCGTAGGCAAAGAGAACCGAAGTTCGCGGCTTCCTGCGACAAGTTTCCTGGGTGATGGTAGCGGTCGCTCACGCCCGGGGCTTACGGAGAAGGTTCTGAGTATACTCGCGCGCAACCGGGACGTGAAGCTATGAATTGGAGTAAGATTCTGTTGAAAATGAACACCGTTGTTGCCCAAGGCATCCAATAAGCATTTGACATCATCTTGTTCTACCAAGCTGAGTTATTACGCATGAAGTGACCCGCTGCCAGTTATAAAAAATCGTCCTTTTTGTAAGCTTGACGGCTGATGAGCGTGGACAAGCCGAAGCTGTATCTAACGAACACGACTGAATAGTAACGAAAAAAAGAGGAAAAGGGCCCAACCGGGAATTGAACCCGGGACCACTTCTACCCTAAAGAAGTATCATACTACTAGACCATTGGGCCACGAACTTCTTATCAAGGAAGAGCCTTCAGATGTAGCCGTACCCATAACCGCAGCAGGTCTCCAAGGTTAACAGCCTCTAGTTGATAGAACAATGTAGATAAGGGAAGTCGGCAAAATAGATCCGTAACTTCGGGATAAGGATTGGCTCTGAGGATTGGGCACATTGGCCTGCAGTCACGAGGGCTCGGGAACCGGGCTGGGACTACTTCTTTCCTCCGGGAGGGAGGCGGACCCGGCCTAGATCCTGGGACTGACGGCTGTTGGACGCGTCGCTTTTCCCTTTGGGAGAGGTGGGGCATTCGGTGTGCAACAAACAATCAACTCAGAACTGGTACGGACCAGGGGAATCTGACTGTCTAATTAAAACATAGCATTGCGACGGCCAGAAAGTGGTGTTAACGCAATGTGATTTCTGCCCAGTGCT
>JADHYT010000128.1:0-63684 GCA_027604725.1 Entophlyctis luteolus
ATTTATTGAATACGTTTAAGTGAAAGACAAAAGAATCTGGATGCAAATAATTTTTTTTGAATTATAGTTGTTATTTTTGTTGAAGACTCGGAAGCAAAATATGAAAAAAAAAAAAAATCAATTTGCTAAATAATGCCCGGATACTTGCTGGATGCTGGATACCGCCGGATCAATCCCCCAGGTGATCCTGACATACTATAGTTCACCAAAATTGATCTCTGGGGTGCCTACAATTTACTCTGAATTCATGAATGTGATGGAAGACAGCCTTCCACACATGTTATGGCCTATTTGAGCATCTTGTGATGCCATTTGGGTTGACCAATGCACTTGCTGCCTTCCAACACCTGATGAGTGATGTTTTCTGTGACATGATTGATGAAAAAAGTTAATGGCTGTACCAGATACAGATCTTTCAGTAACAAGCTGTAGGTTGGGTTTAATAATTTTCGTTCACGGATTGAGTAACTCAGTTGTGGAAGGATCATCTGCCACTGAATCACTGAATGCACCAAAGGCACTTTTCACCAATTCAAGCACCATCCACATGGCGCTAAAGGATAGCAAGCACCATACAACCGCCCCAATGCTGGTTCCGAGAAAATATATGATAAATCCAAACGCCATTGGCAGCATAGCCAGCAGTACGGAGCTCGCCAAAGGAAAGCTCGGAGGATTTCCCACAGTAATCTGTGCTTGCGACACATAGAACACTTGTAGCGATCCTAAAAATACAGTGTACAGCGAAAAAGGTACGATCAACCCCGAATAAATTATCGCCTCTGGAAAAAGCGCCGGTAGTGTCACGGATACACACACCGTTGCTGAAACGGGTGCTACTAGTGTTAGAGCTCGCAGCATTAAACTAGGGTTCAGGCCGCTTTGGGTGGTGCCTAGCCCCTTCACTACACATTTTCGCAGGTGCAAGAATACCATAATGCCGAATAATAAGAACAATGAACGATTCATGGGAACTTGTAAAAGAGAAACTCCAGCTAGAGATTCCGGAACAACTTCAGAAAGATCTTCAGACCACATTTGCGCACCTGTGCAGGAAAAAATTTTCAAGTAGAACCGATTTTCGAAAAAATATAACGCTACTTTTCAAACTCACCCCAAGCAGTGGAGATAGCGAATATTGCAGAGAGTGCAGCCATAACTACAGGATGTCCCGTGGGTTGCACATTCAATTCCAGCCCAGTGTAAAACTCTTGCCATGCTGTTACCAAGGAGACGACTGTAAAAAGTAGCGCGAATATCAATTCCAGCCAGTTTTGTTGCAGATTGACGGCCTTGCACAGAATCAGGGAAGCAATCCCGGTTGTGAGCGATTCAAAGCATCTTCAAAGGACCAGTCATATGACAATAATCGCAAGCTGCGCTAAAGGCACGTTTCTCACCGCTCAAATGGGCGCCACGAAAGCTTCCCGGCGCAACTTCGGTTCAGTTTTTCGGGACGCGGAATGATGGCGGCTAACAAAGACAAACATGTACATAAGGCGTAGTAGGTGCGAGGCGGAGGGGAAAGCAACTCCGGGGAGAGCGCGAGAAGGAGCGCGGCGCTGACCACGACAACGCTCAGGGAGGCTAAAGATGACAAGCTGACAGCAGTCAAGAGTCTTGGCTTCATGATTTTTGTCAAATGAAAATGATGACAGAGTTCGATCAGCCTCAAAGGTCGTTGCCCCAAATGCCAGCCGTGATCCTCTTGTCTTCTTACCTAACTTTACGACAAACCGTACACAACCCGCGCATTTGAGGTGGAGGATCGCTCACGACCGGGATTCAAAAAAACTACATGAGCACTGCAGGCTTTCTCAAATGCTTCCAGAAAACCGCCCATGGTGTCATGGTAATAATCATGGTCATAGCTTATCGCGAAAATGCTCTGGTTATTGTAATGACAACAACGGACGCTGTCAAAGCTGACGACAGAGATTGGCTTGTTTTCCACACTGTTCGTCATTTTGTCGAAACTGCATGGCAACGATCGTGTGCGCCTGCGGTTCCAACTCCAACGGTCAACTCGGCATTGGGTCCACCCGAGATGAGTACGTCCTCGCCAAAGTTCCCTTCCCGTCTGAAGTCGCATCGATCGCCTGCGGGGCAAATCACTCGCTTGCAATCGATACAGATGGGAAGTTGTTCGGCTGCGGCGGGACGCTTGCGAATGTGTTCTTGCCTCTACGGCTTCCTCCTGTGCTCGAGCTCTGCCCTATCGTGCATGTTGCTTGTGGGTTCGCAGTTTCATTAGCATTGGACGGTCTAGGCCGCATTTGGGCCTGGAACAGTCTCGACTCACTGAGTGCTGTGCAGATTGCCATACCGCCTGCAACTGCCATCCGCGCATCGGTGAAACAGCACGGGGCAATCACCACTGATGGCTGTGTCTGGATTTGGAATGATTTAGGTTCTCCCCTGAATTCTGTGCCGCACTGCATCCATTCTGCCTCCGACGATGGAGATAAAGCTGTTGGGCTCGCATTAGGTCAATGGCATTCACTGATCCTCACGAAAGCTGGTCAAATATTTAGCTTCGGCAGCGCTAAACGAAACAAATACTCGCAGTTGGGTTTCTCCAGTGAGGAGAGTGGAAACGCGCAAAAAAACTTACAACCCGTGAAACACGAATTATCATTTCCTGCCGACAATAATGAGATCCCAGTTGATATATTCAGTGGATGGTCTCATTCTGCTGTGATGATGAAATCTGGGAAATGTTTTATGTGGGGTCGTTGTGACTTGGCCCAAATCCCAGCCCTCCATCCCGATGAAGCAAAGCGTTCATTTATTCTGCCGCAAGCTGTTCCGTCGCTCCAAAATGCCAGATTTCTTTGCTTGGGATCCGAAACGTCGGTCGCAGTTCTTGAAGACGGAACCGTGTCCAGTTGGGGTTGGAATGAACACGGAAATTGCGGTGTTGGGCATACCAGCAATGTTCAGCTGGCAGCCTCCCCGGGGAAGGTACTGCGAATGCTAAATACTTCAGAATTCGGGGTTGCACAGAAGGCGTTTTGTGGTTATGGTCATTGCTTTGTTATTTTTGATCTTCCGGCATCCGACCAAATAATGTCTGATGTCTTCTGCTGAAAGAGTCGCTACTGGAAAGTTGATGCTTTGCAACACCAGACTGTCAATGTCTATTGCGTTGTGCGATTTCGCAACTTCATCCAAACCTTTATGACATCCAAGGCTTCCGCTGGGGGAATTTTCAGCTTAATACTGGGAATGGCATCTACATCGCCGGATGGACTAAAAAAATAATGCTCCTACGTTGGCAAAACATAACCAATCTCTTAAACAAAGTCGAACCGTTCAGAAAATAAACTGAAAAAAAAACTCCCGTATGGCCAATCAGATGCTTAGAACAGGTTATGCTCAGTGGCGAACTCATATTCCTCCTCATCAAGATCGATGTCGGCATCAATCTTCGCCTTCACCGCCTTGATCATCATTTTCTCCTCACGCTTCGTCAGCTTCTTCTTCTGCTTTACGGCTGACTTGTTCCCAAACGCATCTTCCATCACTGCAATGGCCTCTTGCTCTTCCATCTTGTCCCCAACACGGTCCATCCATCCAGACTCACCCTTGGTTGTCAGGTGGCCTGCATCCATCAACCACTCTTCCTTGCAGATTTGGGAAACAAACTCAGAGTTATGCGAAATGATGACGACACCACCACCAAAGCCTTCGATGGCGTTTGCAAGAGCACCGAGAGCTTCACGGTCAAGGTAGTTGGTGGGCTCGTCCAAAATAAGAATATGCGGCTGGTTCCAAAGTGCGGCAGCCATGACCACTTTCACTTTTTGACCACCAGACAGAGCAGACATACGGTAGTGAGTGGCAAATTCTGGTTCAAGACCTACATCTCCCAAGTGCTGCTCAACCATAGCGGAAGACAGCGTTCGGACGTATTGCCCTGCAGATTGTGCAATTCGTGTGTCAATGGCCTTCACTTCTTTCTCCCATCCGAGCTTGATGAGTTGCTTGGCGTCAATGTAGATTCCTTCAGCAGACCGTGTCTCGCCATGGAAGATGACTTCATATTCAAAGTCATTCTTGACTTGGCGACGCTGACCAGTTATCGAGCCAATAACCTTTTTGGCTTGAACGAGCTTTCCATCCGCTCCCTTCCATGAGATTTGAGCTGGCGTAACCTGAAGTTTCTTTTCCTCATCGGTCAGCTGCATCGAAACCTTGACCAGAGACTCCTTGTCAGATCCGTCAGCATAACGCCAACGAATGTATTCGTTCGGTGTCTTGTCCAGGTGAGCTTCAATGTGGTGGAAAGCATGCTGGGCGACATATGCGATACGTGCGTTCGGGTGCTTCCAAACATCACCAGTTTGTGGAACTACTTCTCCAGTGAGCACCTTGATCATGGTTGATTTTCCAGCCCCGTTTTCACCAACACATCCAACGCGGGATGCCATAGATACTTGAATTGTGATATTGAACAAAGTTGGTTTCGTGTTGCCCGGGTACGTGAAGTCGCATCCAACCATCTTCATAAGAGCTTTGGAACGAGATTTGATACCATCAATGGGACCAGGTTCTGGGAATTTGAACGAAAGCTTGGTCTTTTTTAAAGAGAAGTATGATTGAGCTTCCGGATTGCGTTCAATAAATGAGTTAAGGTTTCCTTTGTATTGGTGTAGCTTAAGGCGGTCGATTTGAATGATATGCGTGCAAACTGTGTTTAAGAATCTAGAGTCGTGGGACACCATGATGGCAGTCACGTTGGTGAGGGAATTGATGTAGTTCATCACCCATTGCACGTTCAAAACGTCCAAGTGGTTTGTAGGCTCGTCCAGGAGTAGAATATCAGCCTTTTGCAACATGGCTCTGGCCAGAGCAAGTTTCATACGCCAACCACCGGACAGTGTGGACACAGCATTGTTGGGGTTGGCCTTTCCGGTCTCAACGAAACCCACAGAGTTAAGGACAGAAATGACTTCTTCGCGCTTGGCATTCTTAAGACGCGGGTCTTCCAGAATGTAGTCAACACAGGAAAGGTGAGACAGTTCTCCAAGGATGTCCGCTTCAACAAAGACTGTGCGCACTTCGGACGGGTCCGGGAATCCTTCAACAGCGCCGTTGGCAATAGATCTCATCAGAGTAGTTTTTCCAGAGTCGTTTCCGCCGAGGAGCCCATATTTGGCACCACGCTTCAGCCTGCATTTCGGAAATTAAGAATTGTATCAAATTGAACTTGGCAGCAGATTACCTCATGTTCGTATTATGCAAAAGAATCTTGGTACCGTATGCCAGGGTGAATGTGCAGTTACACAATTCTTCACCATCATCGTCACCTTCATCGTCATTTGAAGGAAGAGGCTTAACCATGGACTCGCACTCCACGCGCAGCGCATCAACAATTGAAGCAGCCTTTGCTCCGTCCAGGACAGCAATGAACTTTTCAACTTCCTTCCATGAATCCGCATCCCATTTGCGTAGTGACATTAACGAGCAGCACACTTGGCCCACATGATGCAAGAATGTGCCATCGTCTTGTGGGACGGTAACTTTAGCCTTGATCGCGGTAATAACGTTTTCCAGATCAATTTCTTTTGCACGAGCCTTTTCCTTCTCGACAATTATGTTCAACTTGTTCATTGCAGCCAGAGTCTTTTCAGCAACACCACGCGCTTCTGGATTGGACAGAGTCTGAGTGGCCTTTTCAAGACCAGGGATCAAAAGACCCATGAAAGGCGCAGCATCGAGAGGATTATTGACAAGCTTGGCCATGTTGTCAATAATGACCGCGGACTGACGGACAGTGGCTAGTTTGTCGATTAGTCCAAAGATATTTACAATAAACACTTACTGGTCACTCCTGAGTGAAGTCCACGCAAAAGAAGCGGGGTGACCATTGCGAGGGCTGGTGACTCGACAGAAGACACAAAGGTTACTCCGGCAAGTTTGTGCATGATTTCCTTGACCTCATCCGGGTGAGTCACTGAACGTACAATCGGGCCAGTCATGTGCTCCAAGTCCCGATTTCCAATAACATCACAAGCGGCAGTCAAGGCAGCCTCACCAAGCTTGCAAACGGTCGGGTCAGTGTCGACAACAGATTTGGAAATTTCTGGGACAATCTGAGTCAGGGCAAAACCAAGCTGCTCCGGTGCGGATTCCGAGAACCCTGCAATAGCGGCAAGGGCAGCAACACGGGTTCCAGTTTTGGATTGAAAACCATCTTGGGCAGTAATGAGAGTTTGCACAATGTCTCGAAGACCGTTTTGAGATAAGTTCTTGCAGATTGCCTTTGACAAGTCTGCGCATTGCGTTTTGAGCTCCTTGCCGACTTTCTTGTCACCACATGCATTGAAAATGTTGGGCAGAAATTTGCAGAGATAAGGTTGGGCAACGGTCATGCTTGTTGTATAGAGCGAAACGACATACGAAACGAATGCTTTTCCGGCAGCTTCCTGAGCTGCCTTAACTGGCGCAGCTTTGTCTCCTGATGGGAAGATTAATTTTCCGAAATCGATTTGAATACCAGAAATTTGCTTGGAAAAAAAATGCAAGGTTGAAAATCATCACGGTGACAGTTTAGCACTGTGAACATGACGATAGCAGGCTATGGAGGCAATGCGGAGGAACAACCAAGCGCACCTTGTTCGGACAGGACGAGTGGCAAAGCACGGAGGAGACACGGTTCAGATGTTACGGCAGCACCGGTTAAGGCCTTTGCGAGAGCCTCGTAAGACGCAAAGGCACCTTCACGGGCAGGCTGGCTCTTCTTATCGACGGCGGCTTTGGCCAGTTTGTCGAGGATACCATAGGACACCAAGACAGCCGAAGAACCTGACGCCTTCACGAGGGCAGCCAGGTCGGCGGCAGCAGCATCCCTGTCGGCCTTGGCAGGGGCAGAGGTGGCGGTTTTGATCTGGGCGGCAGCGAGGTCGGCCTTCTTGTCACTCATGCGAGTTTGACAGCTTTCAGTGAAAAAAAAAAAAAAAAGAAATTTCCGCCTCGCGTGCAGGAGGGACCGCGGGAGGCGTCGCCGGATTTTGCCTCCCTCAGCGCAATCCACAATCCTCTTCAGCTGCTCGCCGGAGTGCTGTCCGTGAAGCGTATCTTGGTGCTTGTTAATGTTATGGCGTTTAGTTCCGGCGGAAGAGTTTGCGACAGTAATCGCTGCCATTCCCCTGCATAAACACTTCAAACCACATAGAATTTCTCCTTCGAAAGCCTCTGACTTTTTGCTCCATGATTGAAGCAGTACCGTTGATTATGGTTTCGCAATCCTTATTTGAAGATTAGGGTGCAGCAATCCCATGATCAAATTTTCAACACCTAAAAACATGAGAATAGTCCGCAATGCGTGTCGACTCGTGCTTTGGAATTATGCTATGCGGTCGAGACCAAAATGCAGCCACGCTGGTATATGTGTGCGCAGATTGCAACAAAGAAATATTATTGCGACGAAGAAAGCAGCCATGGACCTCCTCGGGTCCTTCAGGCACATGTCTGTGTGAGTAACTCACGCTTGTGGTTGCGCACCTGCAGCCGTTGGGACCCGCGGATGCATGTTCTCGCTATTGTAACTGACCACTGCCTTCAGGCGTCAGATTCTGCAACAGATCCTCAATTTTGCCCTCGTCATTGCGTCAGCCCTCGCAATGTGGAAGGGCCTTGCGGTCGTTGCGAACTCCGAGAGTCCTATCGTCGTCGTGCTCTCGTTGAGTTTTTTGTCTTTGGCTGTTCGCCGCTCAATCCTGACGGGTCTTTTTCCTATGAATGTTTATATTCAAGCGAATCAATGGAACCGGCATTCCAGCGTGGCGATCTGTTACTCTTATCCATGTTCAACACACCCGTAAAAGTCGGTGATATTACGGTATTCAAGATTGAAGGCAAGCCTGTCCCTATTGTACACCGCGTACTCCAAGTACACACGAAGTTGAGTTCTCTTTTCTACGAATTTCATTGCCGCAAAACGCGCGGGAAGCGAATATTCTGACTGCATTGCAAGCGCCACGACAGGAACCCAGTATTTGTTGACGAAAGGCGACAACAACCCAGTGGACGACCGTGGACTATACAACCGTAATCAACTTTGGGTGACGCAGAAGGAGGTTGTGGGGCGGGTGACTGCATACATGCCTTACATCGGGATGGTGACGATTCTGCTTAACGATTATCCGCAGCTGAAAGCGGTGCTATTGGGAGTTCTGGGGCTGTTTGTGCTCATCACGAAGGAGGTTTGTTGCCCTCTCCGACGCGTGTTCCGCCGTCGAGTTCTGACTGTTGCGGCCAGGAGTGAAAATGATTGGGCGACAAAAGCGAAGAACCTGCCAAACATGCGTATGATGTCACGCCCATGCATCCCTGTCCTGGCGGCGCGCCGTGCGCTGTCAGGAACAGCACAGTCAAAGCCTATCGAGCTTTCCGCGCTGCCCTACCGACAGCACCTGGTCGTGCTGCAGCGTCCGTCGACCATCTGGCCCAAGAACGTTGCTGCGGCCGATCCCTACATCGCGCGTCTCGTGCGGGAGACCGCCATCCTTGACGGCGTCAAAGTGACCGCCTCCACGTCGCGACTTCCAGGCAGCGTCGACGACGCCGAAGAGTCTGCTGATGATTCTTCCAACGACATCCTCCTTCTTCCCGACATGCTCCTCGCACGGCGCGTAGACGCCGCAGCGTTCCCCACGCTCGTGCGCTACCTCGTCGAGACGCGACTCGGCGTATTTGACCGCACGCCACTCGTGGCCCGCGCCATCGACATCCGTCGGCTTCCCGCCAACACTGCAGTTGCACTCGTGTGCACACACGCCGCGCGAGACGCGCGCTGCGGAGCCTGCGGCGGCAACATACTGCGTGCGCTGCAGGACCAGGTCACCGACGTCAACAGCGTTCCCGCACCGGTGGGCACTGCTGTCACGGCAGCTGCAGCAGCAACCTCTACTGAAAGCACGCGACACAACCTGATTGCCTTGAACTCTTCTCATGTTGGCGGGCACGACTGGGCTGCAAACGTCATTGTGTATCCGCAAGGTGATTGGTATGGTAATCTGGGACAGTCACCCGAAAAAATCCAATCCGACGCACTGAATATCGTCGAAGCAATGCGGACCGGCCGAATCACTATGTGGGCCAATTGGCGCGGGCGCATGAATGTCGATATCGATGTGATGCAGCGGATGCTCGGTTCGAAATCGGAGAAGCCCCAAGCCCCGCGCGGAACTTGTGGCTCTTCATCAGCTGCTGCCGATGCCGGCGCGGCTAGCCAAGGTGCAGAGGACGAAAAGACCGCCCAAGTGACCTACGTGTTGAAGAACGGTGAGCGCATCATCGTGGATGCCCAAGTGACCGAGTTCCATCCCACGGACCCACTGAATCCGTATTTCAAAGACGATCAACATCAACAACGCACTTCGACCCTGGCAACTGTCCCCAAAGATAGCGACGATGAAGTAGACTTTGCGTTTGTGCTTGCCCAAGGAGAGCGACGGCTGATCCGCGCCACTGTTGGTGAGAGCCTGATGGAAGTCTCGCGCAGCGCGAAAATACCGACAATCGAAGGAGTTTGTGGCGGCAATTTGGAATGCGCTACATGCCATGTGATCGGTTGGTTCTGGTGACGTTTTTGCCCTTTCTGACATTGTTGTTGCGCAGTTGACAAAGAGCACTTTGAGCGCCTACCACCTGCATCAGAGTGCGAGGAAGACATGCTGGAGTATGCTATTGGACGAACAGACCGGTAATCTTTTTTGCGCCAGAAATCCAAAATCACTCTATAACATTGTTTGGCAGTTCGAGGTTGTCCTGCCAATTGAAGATTTCAAAGGACATGGAAAACATGGAGTTGCGCGTCCATAGCAAAAGCTCGAATGAAGTTATTATATGAAAGTAAAGTTCACACAAGACTAGTGGCGATAAATGGTTATTCAACTTCAGACAGCTACAAAACATTAAAAAGAGTGCATCCCTCACACACGGGTAATGCGCATATCCTTCGAATCGTGGTCGAGAAACTAATACAGAATGATGATCACGAAGAAGCAAAGCGAGGATCCAAAGCTGTCAAACGTCTCGCAAACTCCTTGTGTGTCCTTTCCAAAAACAGGATTCTGGACTTAACACCAACGTATTCAGGCTTTGATTTTCCTGGATGTAAACCAAGACAATCCGGACCTTTTGTGCAATCTCCAGGGAACTCACAAATCTTCGATCTAAAGAAAGGGTTGTACCAACTGATTTCTTCAACGGTGTGAGACTTCATGCACGTAAGATCCAAACAGTGGTGGCGATCGCTACAAAGATAGAGCTTGCAATTCCTGCCGTTTTTGTCTTTCGACTTCCATTCGAACGAAACATTCAAATCAACATGGCCACATACACAGTCTGTTACTTCTTCCACTCTCTCCAGATTGAAGTGATGACGTTGAATGCATGTAATTGTTTTGTACATTGGATTGTACGTCATTACATCAAAGTATGAGTGCGATTCAGTGCAATTTTCTCGTTTGCATTTTGCCTTTGGTCCATAAACACACAGGCGGGCGGCATCAACTAAATCCATATGTCTCAGCATTGCTCGATAAGTAATAGAAACTTGAGGCTCTGTCGCGCGTATCTCCCGAAACTTAAGCTTTTGTCCAGGAGTGACTGAAATAACTTTCGGCAATTGTGGTAAATTGAGACTAACAACTGTCGCCGCAGACGTCGAACCAAGGGTCGAAGCTTTGTTAATTATTTCCGAAGATTTAGTGTGACATGCCGCTGTTTGGCTGTAGGACCTTTCAGGTAGAGTGCTTCGAAGAGCAAGCCCCGGTGGACAATCCATCAAACTAGCTGTGGCTGCATCTGATTGATTATAAGACAATTGTTCAGTTGCCGCCTCTACTTGCATCCCTGGCTTGGCTGGTTGCGTAATTTTCACCCCATTCACCTCGACTACCACGGTTTTCGTGAGTTCCGGTGATTCAGTTGATCTAATACTCGTTTCAGAAAGTTGCCGATTTTTTTTATCCTTGCTGGCAATGTGCAATTTGAAAACTTGCGGCAGAATCTCCGCCAAGGTCCCAAACGCTGAGCAAACTTCCAGGAGCTTGAAATAACCTAACGTGGAATTTACTGTGTGCGAAGCCCAGTTACCAATAAGTCTTATCGTTGTTAACGCGTTTGTTAAGCGAATGGCGTCAGTATCAACAGCTGGGGCCGATGGCGTGGGAGTAAGACAAGACACCCGAGCGGAAATGGCCTTAATGTGAGCAGCAAGACTATCTGGGCGATCTGTAGGACTAATAGACACTTCGAGTGCCCGAGAATACAATTTTATAAGGTCTGAAGCCGCCGTGCGCATCGCGTTTCCATTGTCCGCAGCGATGTGTGCACGGATGCTATCGCAAAGTCTCAGCGCCACATCAACGTCGTCGGTCTCCGGTAACCATAAAGCGAGCCCCTCGCGCGCATCTTCTCGTGTAAAGATATCGGCGAGGACAATACGTGCTGGATTCACTGGCTCGGAAGCGCGAGTTGCCAAGGCTTGGATGCTGTCCTTAATGAACTCGCGAGCTTTACCGAACTCAGAGACCATTTGAATCGCATCATCCACAATATACTTGTGTAGGCGCTGTATTTATGAGTATGTCGGCATGCGCTGGCTGCAGTGCTGCATGTAAGGAGAGAATCACCTGTTGGTTGCGCTCTTGCTTGTCCAGAAACTCGTCGAGGGCAACTATTGTCTCGTTGACTTCGGCCTCGGATAGCAGGAGACGCTCGTCCGCAGGGGCGGCTGTGACTGGGGACGGTGCCGCTCTCGCGATTGCGCCGATCATTTTGGTGCTTGGCTTCACTCAACCCGTGGACGAGGAGCCCCTCCACTAAACGACTGACGCGTTAGCACTGTCTTTCCAACCATCCCATACGCCGCTGCCGAACCCGCCCTACTGATCCTTCCGCTACCGCTACTCCCCGCCTGCTGTTGTTGTAGGAGCTTTTGCTTATGTCGATGAAAGGCAGCGGCATCGTCAAGCTCCACCCCATCGAGCGATATTGCGTTTGGGATGTAAGAAGATGATGAAGAGAAGGTCTTATTTGTCACTTTGGATGACATAAATGCAGCGTCTGCTGTCTCCGGTCGTCGTGGCCCAGGGTTATACCGGTGCTGTCTTTTGTTTGAAACACGAAGAAATAAACCCTCCCTCACTTGCATCCTCGCGGTCGGTGATACATCCTCAACCATTCTTGAATTGTTGCTGTCGTTGCCTCCTCCGCTGTGCCGTTCGGAATGGTGTGAATGGATGGACGAGTTTGAATTTGTACTGCCCAAGCGGCCTTGTGGCTGCAAACTGAGTCTCGATGGTGAAATTGGAGTGTGTGTGATCGGATTGCTGGACATGAACAAATTTGAATTTTTTGAGGTGGCGGCTGGCGTTGGTTGATGCATAGTTTGATTTGAAAAAACGGATGGAGTTTGGCCACGGCGATACGATGAAGAATAAGCAGGAGACTGAGGACGCGAAGACGCCACTCGCTGTCCCGATTGAATACTTGCAGACGCAATCGGGGTTTGCAAACGAAACAGAGGTTGCTGTGAGTGGAAAATTTGCTGGGTTTGCGGAGTCATTGTTTCACGGCGAACATTCTGGCTAATATGCTTCAACTGCTTGATTTCTTGCTTGGCGGCCTTTAATTCGTTTTCTAAGCTTTTGATTTTTGCAGTTTGAGAAAGGGAGTTTCTGTGTTTGGTGCTTAGACTTTTTCTTGAAACGCAACAACGGCTCACTCTACGTGTGTTCTGATTGCTTCTTGCATCTGCAAAATCTGCTCATCTTTGGACCGGCGTAAAAAGCGAATCAATGACGTTGCGTTCCCGTATTGGTACTTCGCCACCTGTGCTTTTTTTGCTTGGGTCAAACGATACTGGAAATAATTGCCTCGATCGCGCTTTCCAATTGAGCAATAAACGGAGATATGATGATTTTTACGTCATCTTGCATGCAAGGATCCAATTTCACCAATGCACATGTGGCACCACACAAGGGACATTGGCGTGCGGGACAAACAGCAGCGGGTGCTTCTTCAGGACGGAAACCGAGGCAGACGGAACAGACAATGTGGGAGCACTGAGACACGTATAGTGCACGTGTGGACTCATCCGGAATGTGGGGTGTTGTTTGTGTAAGGGACACGGAATGTGTGTGGAAACCGCATCTGCCAGTCAACAACCAGTCTCAAACAAACAATACAAAGGGCAATATTGACAGTGCACGGACCTGTTGCAGTGTAGATAGAGTAGCTGCGCGTCGCCCGGGTCTGGTGCGTCCATAAAAGCAAATGCTTGGATTCGAGTTCACTGGATTGATTTGAAATTGCGTCGAACTCGACACAGTCCCTGGGAAACTTCAAGAAATGGGTTTATTCTCCATCTGTTCTGATGCTGATGATGCAGTCTTCGTACCATCTACCCCGCATAATGAAAATTGCCTATTTCCAATTTGTTTGAAATCCAAAATGGATAAATACCAACAGATTATCATCGCATTAGTAGTGAAATGTCTTTCTCGAACGTAATTGTTACTGGTGCAAACCAAGGTATTGGCCTCGAAGTTGTGCGGCTGCTGTCAGACGCGCTGCCGGCTACCGCCACGGTATTCTTAGGGACAAGATCTGTCGCAAATGGTGATGCCGCTCTCGCGTCTTTAGGTCTTGCAAAGCCCAACGTCCGAGTTTTGCAGCTCGATGTCACGAGTCAGCTCTCTGTGGATGCCGCGATTGACACTGTCAAACAGCAGACTGGGACCGTTGACGTGCTAATCAACAACGCTGGAATCGGATCCGATGACGCCCAGAGCGTATTTGCAGTCAATGTCGTGGGTGTTCGGCGTATGATCGAGTCGCTAGTCCGCAAAGATGCACTCGGGCCTTCAGCTCGCGTCGTGACTGTGGCCAGCCAAGTCGGCCCTCCCGCGTTGCGTGCCCTTTCTACGGAGCTTCAGGCTTTGTTAAATGACGCGAGGAATTTGGACTCTGCGAAAATAGACGTGATTGCTGCGGATTACGTCGAGTTTTTCAAGTCTGACAAGAGCGAAATCGGAAACGGTACTTTTCCACCAAAACGAAGGACGTTTGGCGCGTACGGTATTAGCAAAGCGCTAGTCTTAGCGGAGGTTCCCGTCTTGATGCGGAGTTATCCGCAACTTTCCTTCGCATCTGTTTGCCCCGGCTATGTAGCCACGGCTTTGAATGGATTTTCCGGTCCAAGAACTACCAAGCAGGGCGCCCAAAGTGTGGTTTGGCCCCTATTTAATCAGTTTGAAAACGGGAAATTTTACTTTGATGGCAAAGTTGTTGGATGAAATAAATCATGAGTTGTCAGTCATTCATCAGTTTGATATAAACTTGGCTTCATTTTAGTTCGTCAGACCTAATTCTGTCCAAATTTCTGTGCGCAATTTATAAAGTGATTGATCTAGCAGTGACAGTGGTTTTTTGGATGATTTTGACATTTATATCTCTGCAGCTCTTGCTGCTGCGGACCTATCAAACGTCCCATGGAACGAATCGTTCGCCTCTAATGAGGACTTCTGTTGCATTCCTCCTGTGGACGACAGGGCCGCTACATTCAATTCTGGCAATTCTTCCGACGCATTGCATTCCAAGACATCATTTTCGGCTAAAACTGTCTCACGAGCTTGCCCACGCTCGTCTCCAACAGGCTGAAAACCTTCACTGAACGCTTTTCCAAGTGCTGTATCCTTTGAAATTCCAGTTCCAACCTTATTTTCGGTTAAATTTGAGTCGATATCACTTGTCAACTGCTGCTGATGAGATATTAGTTGACTGTACACATCAAATTCTGACTGTAGTAGCATTTTCTGCTGCAAAATCCATTGCTCGCGTATTCTCCAGTCGGCAAGTTCACGTTCAATGCTTTGTAAGCGTTGGTCTTCAAGATACTGCTCAAGCCAGATTGCAGTTGGATCGTAAATATTCTGCTGCACTGAAGCACCGATCGCGTCAAACACGGCGACATCGACCGAGCAGCATGACCGTGAGTCTGCTACCAAAAACGCGTCGAAAGGTTGCTGGCTGTCTGGCTCGATAGCATCCTCGTCGAACGCGTCCGTAGCAGGAGGAGTTACAAGCGGCTGCTCGGAGTGGCTCGGACTGTCGTTTAGCAGCTCAGGATATCTCGCGGCCACCTGTTCAAGCATGTACTGGTGCTCCGGGTCGATTCCGCGTAACACGGCCGGTGGCACTATATAAGTGTTGCCACAAACTTGGTCCTCTCTCCCGATCCCGCCGTACACACCTTCGCCACAATCGCCCGTGTATGGCTTCATGCAGAACTCGCAGCACCACTCTCGTCGCTTCCACGCAACCGAATTCAAATACTTGAGAACTTTTGATGCTACTGGAAGAAACTCCTTCGTGCCCGTGAGGGTTGTGAGTCTTTCAAATGCAGATTGAATTGTGCGATCGATTGGTGCATTGAGCTCTGACAATTTGTTTCATTTCCAGCATAAAACACGAACAATCCACCTAAAGCAAGCTTTGCCAGAGCTTCGGTCTGTTCAACATCATATGCTTTTCGATGAGGGGAATTTAAAGGAGGTTGGATGTGAATCGGGGAGAGGTACGGCAAATTGCAGAACGGCGACGCGTATTCGTCAAACCACAAGCACGGGCAGGAACATGAACCCGAGCAAGCTGACGAATCTGGTACGGAATCCAGTTAGGAGACGCCAACGGGCTTGTGACCAGCGGTTGGGAACAGACCGAGCGACATTATTGTGTCAAAATCCGACAATTTCAGGGGCAAAAAAGGCGTATCGTTGTGTCCAAGATAAAGGCCAGGATGGAAAACCTATCATTGCAAACAATTACAAATTCGGGGTTGTTTGTCACTATTTGTCATCGTCACACACGACCTTCAAATTCGAGGCATGCCCACATTCACATTTGAAATTTAACATCCCAGCCAAAAAGGTTCGACGCTGAAGCTCTCACAAGTATGTCGCACAGCATCTCTGCCACTGAAAAGGTGCATGCGTCTGCTTCTGGTGCAAATTCGTCATTCTGACTTACCCGTTTTTCCCGCTCTCAGATCTATGTATTCAACGCTCTGGTAAAGGCGTCCGAAGACGTCGTTCCAGGAGAGATTGTCAAGGGCTCCGTCTACTTCGACACCACTCAACCGAACTTGAATCTGCAGGAAATCACCGTTAAGGTTGAGTCGCTCGAGGTTGGCGTCTTTTTATTGTGCTTCGCTTTCGTGGAAGGGAGACACTTAAATTTCAAACCAACAGTACCACGTGTCTCCACCAACTGCATCAGCGAACGCCGCCGATGATGCGGTCGCCGATGCTGCTAATGTGAAGAACGCGAACAGCGATCACCATCACAAGGGCTTTTTGGACTTTTTCAAGAGGCACGGAAAGGCGCCAGGATTGTCTCTCAACATTGCTAGCCATGTTCAAAACGACTCGAACAAGTTTGAACTGGTTGTCCCCATCACAACGGCACCAGCAATTATTAATGCGGGCCGCCATGAGTATCCCTTTGAAGTTACGATTCCAACAAATATTCCGGTGACTTCTGCGGTGCAGAAGAACGCAGACGACGTTGTTCTGCTCCTATACAGATATCATGCTGTGATCAAAATCGAAGGCGCCACCGAAGATGGAGTGAGTGTTTTTTTTTTCCTTAGAAGTTGTAACAATCAATATTTTAGGAGGCCTTCCACGTTTTGCATGTTCTCGCGAAGTGATGGTGTTTTCGTTCGATAATAAAAGTTCTACGTGTTCAGTGATCAGCCCAACCCCAACGGTTGTCGCTCGTCTAGCAGCATATTATGGGGAGTTGTGTGAACAAATAATTCGTCACGATCACAATTGGTGGGGGTGGTACGCTTGGCTCTGGTGCTGGGCTGAAAGCTTCTCGCAGGCTCTCCACATAGCGGCTTGGTTCGTTTTTTACAGGTTTCTATTGCAATGAAGCGTGCCGCAGAGTGTGTGGTTGTAGTCGCTGCCGTCGACACGCAGGCAGAAACTGCCGCCGCCGCCATGATGGAGGACGAATATGACGGAGCGGCAATGTCACAACTGCTTATGGATCCAACGTTGCTCCCGACTGTTCCTAAGCGACGGATGCCTTCGAATAACTTCAATGATGGAGTGTCATTTCCACAGCTCGACGCACTTCCGTACGCTCATAATCCCCTCGATCGATCTGCAAATATATACTACCGTATAATGGATGGCGGGTCGTTCGTGCGGCCCGTGCGGCATTGGTGTCTCCTAGCTGAGATCGTGCGAGTGGACGTAGATGCCTGCAGCTCGGAAGGCGGCTTGTATCCGCGGCCGCGAGTCAGCGCAGTTATTAGCGTGGATGGTCGTCGCGGAGTTGTGGAGTTCAATGCGGCGCAGGCGCCCGAAACGTTCGGATGGGCGGATTTGCGACCAGGATCGACCATTGCGGTGCTTTATGCGCAGCTTCAGCCTCCGGCAGTCTCGTCAACAATGCCGATCCAGTCTGACGGCATCTCTTCAGATGAAGATGAGGGTCCGTGCGTGTGGGTGGCCGATCTGGGAGACGTGTTCGTCTTCAACGCGACGATGTCGATCTTGCGGTACTATGCCCAATCGATTACTATCAAAGCAACGGACACGGTGAACTTGTCACCACAGGCTGTGGCAGTGCAGTGGCTCCTGGAACTCATGGATACTCGTTTCACAACATATGCCAGTTTCCGGTCATGCCCGGCATTCACAAGTTTCTTCCAGTAGACAGCTGATGGCTGATTTATTTGATGATACTTTGGACGTCATGAAAAAATCTTCAGATTGCTTGGTGGTATGATGAATGGATGGCGTTTCAATAAAGATGACGCGGCGTGAGGCACAAGGAAGTAAAATCCGAACAACAAGAAACGCCCATTAGCTAAGTACGCGTTAGGCGACTGGCGCGTGAGTATTGTACGAACGGAAGCTAATAGGCACTCACGCCGACTTGCATCAATGTGACTACATCACATACGTTTGATTATTTCAACAATGGTTCTGGCTTATGCAGAATTTGATGTGAATGCAGCAACGAATTTCAAATCATTCCGATTACGGTAGGGGTTTCAAAGTAGAAATAAGAGGCGACCAGGATAGTAGCGAACAGTTTCGATTTGCTTCGCAATGTGTTTGCCTTTGTTTTTGGTGTGTCTGGTTTTATGCTTCTTTAGGCTTTGAGGGAAGGGGGCACAAATTGATTTTACAAAATAGATATTTGTTTTCAATAACAAACGAAGCGGGACAGTCCGTCCGTGCAGGATGTATTGGGCAAAGAGGAGCCCAGCATCGGAGATGTCAGCGATGACGCGATGAAGCGGGTCGTGGCTGAGGGCGGGGGTGTTAAGGGAAAATCAAGGAAAATTAAGGAGAAACACAGGAAAAATCCGACCTTGACTTGAAACAATCTGTGCGCCGCGTCCCGCCGCAGCCTCCGCCACGTCCCCATGACAATCACAGCGACAACGGCGACAGCGCCAGCACAGACACCTTTCGCCGACACGCTGCGCTTCCCCGCTTTCGACGCGCTGCCCTTCCACGACGTCCCGGACGATGCCTACCACGCCCCCGCCACCGCCCTCGGAGAGCCGTCCTTCCGTGTCGTCCCGCGAAGGCACTGGTGCTTCGTCGCCGAGATTGCTGCAGTCTCATTCGTGTCGCGGCCTCGCGTCACCGTCCTCACCGGCTTGACCAACCCGGACGGTTCCCCGCACACCGCCATCGTCGAGTCATACTCTCGTTCTGCTCCAACTACCTTTGCATGGCCCGACCTGAAGCCCGGACACACTATTGCCATCTTGTATGCCGCCCGTCGCATCCTCGACGACGGCTCTATCGGTATCCGCCAGGATGACCTATCCTCCGTCTACATTTTCCGGTCCCGCGCTGGTGTTCTATATGCGTTTTCCCATAAACTATGTGCAAAGCAGCGCGAGTGCTTCCACCCGACCTGCGCCTGCAAAAGTATGTTGATTGTCTCACGAGACTCCGTTGCCGCTTATTGCAGTGCCAATCACCAGCGAGAGTCCATGAAAGCGGGATACTTCAAGCTTTACACCCAAGCTGAAGACTTAATGTGGCTGGTAGAAGCTGTTGGAACATCGTTTCGCTCAAAGTATGCATTTGTAGATTGCTGCTGGTAATAATTTCGGCGCCCTCCCTTTTTATTCAAATTGCATCCAGTGTACGATTTTCTTTTTTTGAATCCTCTGAATAAAGCTGACAACAACTAAGGCATTTCTTGATCACATTAGGCAAGCGATCACATTCTTCACTAACAGGGAAGTACACTTCTCCAGCCCTTTATAGAAACCACGTACATTGCACAGCTTGCTGCATGGCCGTTTATAAGAGTACCGCCATGTAGCAAAGTCGGCATAGAGAGTGAGAGTGCTCGTTTGGAAATCTTGTTACGCGAAGAAAAGTTAAATGTTGGTTCCCCAGCCTCTGACGGACCTCGCGTTTGACAGGTTTGGCTCCGTCGTACATGTTCCCGACTCTGCCCGTGCGGGAATGGCTGTCTCTGCTGCGAACCAGGCCACGGCTGCAAAGTACTCTCCCGTTTCGGTCCTTTCTACTGCGTATCCGCCGGGTTCGCCCGTTGCTCCTGTAATGAGTCTGTATGTTTGCGCCCCGCGCCACCTGACGTTGCTATCGGACGGCAAGAAAGCTTTTGAACTCTCCATAATGGAACGCCACCCGTATACTACCCAGACCTTCATTCCAATGGGATTGGATGTTAGAGATCCAGAGACAAAGTACCTTGTGATTGTTGCACCTGATGTCGAAGGCACTGAAGGCAAAGACGCCAAGCCAGACATGAGCAAAGCAAGAGCTTTCCTCGCGCACGGTCATCAGGGTGTTACATATGGTCAAGGCGTTTGGCATTCCCCGATGGTAGTCATAGGAACTAAGAGTATCCATTTTGCCGTCTTGATGTGGGTCAATGGGATCGCAAGGGATGAATGCACGGAAGTTGAAGTTGTTACGGAAAATGTTCTCTTAAAAGTTAATGAATCCAAGCTTTAATTTCAGCACCAAAGAAAAATGTCGCAACATCCGTATTTTTGAGCAGCAGATCACAAAGTGACTCCGGCAAGAAGCTTTTCGCAAATCTCTTTGTAATCACTAGAGGATCCACTGAGTCGTTTAAATCTCAACCCATACAGGCTTTTCAAGCGAGGCAATTTGCAAACTTCGATTTCGAATTTGACAGCTTCCTGCCCTTTAGTCCACACACACTCCATCAAGTATCTTGTTACAATAACATGGGTAATGCTTAGCTTCGCACACGCGGAAACAATCTCGGTGATGATTTCATCTGGGGACTTCGAGCTTGTAGTATTTGAATTGAACGTAAACCTTAGGCTTCGTGGCTTGTTGGCGTCATCACCTCTAGGAATACCCATTTGAGATTCTGTTAAGTCGCCCGCAGTGCTCTCAGACCCTTCATTCGGTGTTTGAAGTGTTGTGGCAACCGCAACCACGGACTTTTCAACAGCCCCCGTCGAGATTTCGCTCCGACGGCGAATATTCATACCAACGTTTCTAATCATTCCAACAATGCTTTCACCGCGTTTTTTAGCCACAGAATCTTCGGCATTTGCTGCAGTCGCGGAGGATTGCAAGATAGAAGCCGTTACAATCGCTGTTGGGTGAGCTGTTTGAGCCCGCTGCCTTGGCCCGCTGGTGTTGGTGATACTTTCTTCCGGGGAAGCTTCCTTGCTTCCTACCGCTGCATTGTTGAGCCTGGAAACAGCAGGGACCGCATGGACCGTTGCTAAGGTTTCTTCAATGACAACCGGCTGGTTTCCTGTTGCTGTTCCTGGCGATTCAGCCGAAGTAACATCGTACTTTTGAGCATCCGCCTCACTTCCGACGGTGATGCGCCTTTTCGATGTTTCAGCGAGTCGAGCTGCAGTTACTTTTGGTCGCAATTGAGGCAATGGAGCGACTTCATCTGTTCCAGTTTCTTCTTCAAACTTGCTTGCGTGCTGCGAAGTTGGCGCGGTTGTTCCAGTGTTGGTCGCAATCACAGGCTGTACAGACGGTAGAGCGGCCATGGCCGAATGAACAGTTTCAACCGGGCTGGCAACTGGAGGACTATTTCCGGTAGATGAAGCTGAACCAGTATTACCAGTATTAATAGTCGGAACGCTTGGCGAAAGTTCCGTGTTACGTCTGCTGCGCGAGTTCTTCTCAAAGTAAACGATATAATATATGGCCGCCACATCGTCATACTTGTTCTCTCGGAGCGAAGCGAGAATTGTCTCGCGGTCAATATTGTGCTTAGTCTCTAAAGTTTTGATGACATCCTCGTCCTCCGTCAACGGCACTCCCAGGTCTCCAGCGAACGGGCTTTCGCTAGGAGTGTATCCTTCGTTGATCCATATATCGTCTGAAAGAATATCCAAGCTACTGCGTTTGAAGGGGTCACGCACCAGGAACTTGCGAAGGAGCTTCTCACAATCTGGAAATGAGATATTGAATGCCATTTTATACTCGCAGTAATAACAGATGAACAACTCACTGTCTGACAGATAGAATGGAATCCGATACTTTCCGCGACACACGGATTCCCGCATTTCCTGCAAGTTTTTTCCATCGAATGGCAAGCATCCAGTGGTGAGAACGTATAGAATCACGCCCAGACTCCATATGTCGACTTCAGGCCCAACATATCGTCTACCTTGGAAAAGTTCTGGCGCTGCATACCTTTACAAAGCGCCTGTTTGTGAGCTTCCCAGATGACTAAATACTTACGGTGGGGATCCACAAAAGGTCTCCAATTTCCCATCTGGATCAAAATAATTACTGAAGCCAAAATCAGCGATCTTAATGTCAAGGTTTGAGTCGAGAAGAAGGTTTTCGGCCTGAGAGAGCCAATCAACAAAATTTCACGATTGTGAAATGGAAGATTCTGACCTTTAAGTCCCGGTGAATTACTTTCTTCTTGTGGCAGTAGCTGACTGCGCTGAGAATTTGCCTAAACTTTGCTCGCGCTTCTTTTTCTTTCATTTTTCCGTGCACGACTAAATAATCATACAGCTCGCCACCAGACGCGTACTCCATTACAAGAAATACTGTATATTTGGTCTCAATCACTTCGTACAGCTTGACAATATGTGGGTGATTGAGGTGTTTCATTATCCGGACTTCCCTGTACAACTTGCTGAGCTTCTTTTCATCTAAAGTCGTTTTATCAATGACTTTTATCGCGACCTGTGCAGTTGTTCGTTATTTGGGAAACGAGATTTTGCTCCACAATCCCTTCAGTCCCTTCCGAACCAAACTGACCTCAACTCCTGTAAGCTTGTGCTTGGCCAGTTTAACTTTCGCGAAATTGCCCTCTCCCACAGTCTTCTGGAACACATAGTTTCCGATGCCGGGAAGCTGAAAATCTGGGTTGTTGGTGTCGTCCTTGTCCCGCTTCTTTGTCGATGAGGGCTTCGTGGCCATGGCTGCGGTTGCAGATGTTTTTCTTTAGTTAGCGATTGGTGGAGGACTTCTTGGATTTTGCTTGATGCGGTGGCGATGAAGCGGTTGCGATTATTCTAACAATAGATAAAAGCGTTCTTTTCCCCAAAACCTTTTTTCTGCAAGCTTCGAGTTCCCAGCTTCCTGGCGAATAATTGACCTTCCCCGTGGGGTTTTCGACAATATATCACAAAATGCCTTGTGGCACAGTTCAAAACAAATAACTGGTTTAATTATTTCCTTTTTGGAAGGGAGGGGTTTTCCTTTGTTTCCATTGTGCCGTAACGTCCTTCCCAGTTGAGTGTCCATGAAGATTGAACACAATTTTTATCATAAAAGAAGTACAGAAAACTAGTGTATCGCACGGTAACGTTTGAAACCGTATTTAAGTTTTCGACCGACATTCCACTAATTGAATAGTTTTATTAAGAAATGCAAGCAATGCAGATCACCATTAATCAAAAACACTGGCGTATCTTCCCGTGAGGGACAGGGTTCAGCTCGGCGAGTAAACCAAATTGACGCGCACAGTTGCACCCATTTAAACCAGCTTGCCTGCACTTTCTCAGAATTTATCGGTGGCCTTGATAGCGGTTCCTTGCGCCTACTATCTTTAATTGAACCAGAATGCCTTTCGGAAGTACCGTGCATATGTGACGAAGCGTCGGAATCGAGCGAGGTCTGCCTGCAGGTCAAGCATTTGAGAGTTCTGCGAATGCTGTTAGCTGCCTCTTAGGACGAGGAGGTTGTGAATGTCACAATGTTGCATAAATCTTTGATCGACGGAATTTTCGACTTTGCTGATCCTTTGGCGTCACTTGGATCGTGCCTTTTTCAGTTGCTTCACTGATCAAGATTGGCGTTTCCTAGTCACTCGGAGTTGTATTCGTAATACTACCGCATTTGTTGAACGCGCGACGACCGACGACAATGCGAGAATCCGGTTTACGTCACAAAAATGGAGTTGGATCTTCAACTGTTATGCCAGTCAACACGGCCAGCAGCAGATGGAAAGTTCAACAAAAAAATTAAATTGCACACTTTTGAGTGCTACGCCGCCAATGCCGAGTGTCTTTTTGCAAATGGCTTCAGTGACAGACTTCGGCAGGTGTCTCTCCTTCAAGCAACTAAAACTCCACCGCTTATATGTTTATAGGATGAACAGAAAATCGAAGAGGCTTAACACCGTCTCCAAACAGAAACAAAACCACAAAGATACTATCCCAACAACCGATGCACCAGTCTCTGAACGTCTCTACTAGCAACTGGCTTCTTCAGTACCTCCGCAACCCCCAAGCCTTGCAACAACAATCGCTGTTCCGTATCTTTGTCCCCTCCGACTTCCTCAGCCGATGTGACCGCCACAACTTTTGTCTGCGACGACTCGCGACTGATCACCATGCGGATCAATTGCGCAGTTGTTGTCCCTTTACTTGCGCATTCGAGCCATTTCACGTCTAAATCGCACAAAACGACGTCGTAATGCTTCGTGTCATCTATGACTCCGGAGTTCAGTTGATTATCTATGTACCGCAACTTAAAAAACGCAGCACTCGGTATATGGTCCACCATCATCCCGAGACTCTTCAGCGAGTGGATGAAGACGGTTTGGAGCGTGCTGTCAGCAATAACAAGTGCCCGCGATTGTTTTGCTGCTAACGGCTCCTGAACTGTGGACGAAGGAAATGGTTCGAATGGTGCACTGACTCTGGTATTCAAGAGATCACGCCCATATAACAGGTCAAGCGAGCTCTGGCTCCCCATATGGTACGGGCCCGTTCCTAATAGTTGACAGATATCAAAACCAAAACCGGCCGGAGCCGGACAGGGGTTGAACATTGCTGGCGGCGGACTCCCGAACTTGTTTAGAATGTGCGGAACTCCTGAACTGTCATTCATGCAGCCATTATTCATCGGGAAATTACTTGCAGCGTTGCCGTTTGATGAACTGAAAAGTCCAGATATCGAGCTCATTTGATTGGGGTTAAAGAGATTGCTGGCCAAATCATCTGAACTAAGTTCATTTTTCTGAGGCAGACATGCACGAGAATATTGTCGAATGCCAATTTGCCAGGGTGGAAAACGATCAGCAGATTGGGAATAATTGATTTGAAAAGGCCCGATATTCTTCCGCGGATCTGCATGCAAAAGTTAAAAGGAACGACCCGAAACAGAAAATTCAGACCAGAAGATTCAAAATTTCCAGCAACCTTCTCCTGCACAACACTTCCCTTCAACTGCATCATCTCCACTTTCAGCGAATTGAATTTTTGGTAAACTTGAGCAATGCTATTCATGGTAGACTTTTGGACTTCCGTCAGATTCTTGACTTTTTCCTCTAATTGAGCAATAATACGCTGTGCAGCCTCAGTGTTTATTGCGCCCATGCGTGATGCGACGAGAGGATCTTCAGAAGGATGCACAGGCTCAGCTGGCGAACTAGTTCCGTTATCGACAGCACTTTCTTCCAAAATCGCCCGCTTCTGTGCGGTTTTCTTTCTGAAAATGAGGCACAAAAGATCCGGCCGATCGCGCCGGAATAGGTCATGCCGGAACTCTGTTGACTACTACCTATTCAACAATCAAAACGGATAAATGAAACATTACCAGCTCTTTCTCTTTTTCGCTAGTTGAGTCAGAATCTGCAGCCCTTACTTTGCGGAAATTGTACTTGTTTAGTTGGCGTACGAAGGATTGAAAGTTCCGGTGACCATACAGCCGCGGAAGAACAGTCTGCGCGAAATCGTTCGTATTCCTGACAAAAAACGATGTTCCATCCGGAGCCCAAACAATTTGATCCGAATGTGAATTGCTCGCAATTGCGCTAATAAAGGGAAAATTTTTGCCAAGGTTATGCAACACTCAAAAAAAATTCCCTCCCCCCAAAAAGAAAGAAGCCAAACTTGAAAAGGGTAGCTATGAAGAGTGCAACTTTTTGCTCATCCGGCTTATGCTTCTTGCGCGGAAGAGCAGAGTTGGAAGCAGAGTCACAATCGCCGTCAAGAGCCAGTACAGATGAATTTGATGGAATACGACTCATGGCGGCTTGGGGGAACGGGAAGCCCCCGCAAGCAGAAGCCGAGGCGATATCTGCGGCAGCGAGTCCGGTGGAAGATGGGACGGCTGAGGGAGACGAGTTTCCAGAGATGCTGGACGAGCTAAACGGAGATACCCGTGGTCTAAGGTAGATGGCTGCGCGTGCGGTGGGGTTTGGGGGAGGAGGCAAGGCAATGACAGTGAGCGTCAGGATTCAGAGCCCAAACCGGAGATCGGCACCTTCGCCATCGGCACCTTCGCCATCAGCACCTTCGCCATCGGCATCGGCATCGGCGCCACGAAAGCCGCTGCTGCCACTGCTGCTGCTGCTGTCCCTGCTGTTGCTACTGCGCTCGCTGGCGAGGCGTCGTCTTGGCGCGGACGCAACCCAGCCTGCCCCGTTCAGAGACATTTCACTGAGAAATTTATCGCACAAGATGCTGCGCCGACGTTGAACAACCCGCGACCAGAGCTGAACGCCAGATGGGACCACGGACTCGTGGTTGGTCCCGGGGATGCCCAAAACTTATCGCAGTTTCTTTATTCAAACCAGTCTCTCCTTTGAATATGAAAAAGAAGCTTATTTGTCATAAATTTCCTCTGCATCGTTACAACTATTCGACTCTGAATCAAGTTGAGGAACGACTGAGTATTGATTTTTATTATACTATTCTAGGACATACGGACGTATTTGCAAAATTTTCTTGTACAGTAGATTTTTGCCTTTTTGAAGGGCCTCATGACGAAATATGAGCAAAGACACTGTAATTTACTCCATGACTTGGATAAACAAGTTAACTTGACCTGTACTGGGAGAGGAAAATCTAATAATTTTTCTACTTGATGTGTCATGCTTGTTTCCATCACCTAAAGTGTCTTAATTTTGAAAGACAGATACGCTTACTTTTGTGTTCACTTTTTTATTCAAAAATAATTTGCGCTGTAAAACACTGTCGAAAAAACACATGTAATTTGCTGATGGAGTGGAACTAATCTTTATCTATCTTCGTCCGTTTCGTCGACGGCGAGGTGTTGCCAGGCTCAATGCTCAACTTTTGTGATAATGTGTCAGAGAAAGACGGTCGTGGAGGTAACGCGTGAATGACCCGTTTGTTTTGGACATGGTGATCAGTTTGTTTCCTTGCTGGAACACTTTGAACCGGAACCGACTTTTTAGCAGCTTCCGGAGTAGGCAGCACATGAACTCCAAGGGATTCACATGCCACCTGAATTGCAAAAGATAGTGAGAAACTGAAAACATCAAACGAGTGCAAACCCGAGCGGCCTCCTCTTTTGCAATTGATTTTTTGTGCAATCCGGCCTTTGCAGGGGCTTGGAAAACCCTCGTGATGCGGTCCCCCGCGACACCGACGGCTTCGTTCGCGGTAACCACTTGCACGCTCGCAAAAAATCCCAAATTCGCGTCAAGCACCTCAACAGTATACACAGGCGACTGTACACGACAGGCCCTGCAAAATGCAGCAAGCGCCGCCATGTACGGGTACGCAGCCGTTGCTGACGACTTCACTGCAGGGCCGCCACTACTGGCACCAATGTCACCAGCGTCGCCGCCACTCTGTTTGGCTCCGGCGCAAATCGCACTGCTCGCGTCGTACCGTTGCAGAAACGCGACCGCCAGCCGAGCCGCCGCATCGCGGGCATCCGCGATTATCGGATAAGGCTCTGCTACCGCGAAGCCCATGCTGGACACATCTACACGCGCGCACACTCCGTCGCCCACGCGCGCGGCCGAGTACACTACTGCCGGACGCGACGCGGATCCTCCTGCCGCAACATGCTGCAGCAGCGCGGTCCAGTAGGTCGTCGCCGCAGCCGTGGCCGGCCGAACCGGCGGCGACCCAACCGCGTGCAGCAGGCGCGCAGCCGCCACACGCGCGTCTGGCGCGAGGCCGTCCGCGCACCGGCCGCTCGCGAGGCGCGCGAGCACCGCAGCGGGCGTGCCGTCGGCATCCGTGCATTCGAGCACCCGTGCGCCCACGAGCATGTTGTGCAAGTGCATCGCCGCGGCACGCGACACGCCGCCAGCGCCGTCCGCGACCCGCGCCACGAGATCTGCTCCTGCCGGCGTGTGCGCAGCTATCCTGTGGAGTAGTTGTTACGTGGTGGTGTTGGTTTTCGCGTCAATGCGACGCAACGCGGCTCCGCACCAGTACGGGTCGTGTACAATGCGCTGCAACAGCAAGCGCCACGCGCGCTGCACTTCGCGCCGAACGTGCGCGGCCGCCATGAACAGGAAGTGGGCCGGCATATTTTCGGCAAAGTGTGCGTCCCAGTCCGGCCGGTCGATGACGACCCGCACGACGGCATCTACGTTTACGCTTGCAGGCGGAGACGGCATCGGCCCGGCAGACAGGAGCATGCCGTCGGTCTGGTACGGTAGGCCGCACAATGCGCTGTCGAACGGGAAGTCTGGGTCCGAGTCGACCGCGTGCACGGCGACGTGGATGCCCGCGGGCACTATGCATCCGCGCAGCAGATGGAGCGTGGCCCGCAGCAGCGACGGGCGAGCAACGCGGTACGAAACAGTCACCGTCGTCATTTCGCGAACACTTCAACTTTATCCGACAAAAATGCAAGTCTCCAGACCCTGGATCAAAAGCGATGCGCCGCGTGCCGGCAGTTGCCGCAAACCTTACGTCCGTCTCGCATTACCACGCCATTCTGTCCAAATATTGTCTTGAACTCGCTACAACCACATACGGTGCAGTTGTGCACGTTCCCGAGATCAATCAGAGGCCCGCTATTACCTATCTTGGGCCCACCGCCCGCCCCAATGCCATGACTTTGAGTCGGGGCGGTGGCGCCAGCGCCAACACTCCCGGTCATTCGTTGCGAGCGGCTGCGGTGCAGCTGCTGAGATGGTAAAATTGGGGCCACTTGTGCTCGTTGTGTGTTATACGTTTTTGCCGAAGATGTTCCTCCCTTAGCTTGTGTGTCAACGCTTGGCTGCATCTCCTGCTGCGGAAACAACCTCTGTTTTGTCTTTAAACGTATATCGCCTCCGGCCAACATCTGCGCAGTTGATTTTTGCGACGTTGGAGACATAGCCTCCTGAGGGCTCACAGTTGCAGGCACGCCAGACTTTTGTCGCATTTGCTTGGATATCTCGTCTAAATCCGCTGCAACGGCCGCCATTTCTTCCTCCCACGACCGATTCAAAAATCGCTGTATTTCACGCAACGAAGCTTCGTCGTATGCTTCAATGGCCGTCCGCGTCGTACTCAACGGCATGTCGCAAGCCTCGAAAACTGCAGAGTCGATTGGAAAAGAATTGTCCACTTCCGCCAGAGGAGCTGCAGCAATAGGGTGTGAAAAGGCTCGCTTTTGACCGGGAAACGTTAACAAAGTTGTCCCAGATCGCCTCAACGGCATCTGGGCAAGGGGTTGGTTGTCATTATTCGGCTCTTTTTCGAAAGATAAGAGTGGCTTGTTTGCAGCAAGCTTCATTGTCTCGGTTCTGTCTATCTGCCGGGAAAGCTGTGCAGCGTTTTCCTGCTTTTCGGGAACTTTTGGACTGAACGAAAGGAGCGTATGTTGCGCCTGCGGCATGGCATCGGACGGCTTCCTTGCAACTGAAAGACTTCGTCCAAGAAGAGAAGTACTAGGAATCAGAACATTTTCCGTGTTCGGTTCTTGCACAAGTTTTGATCCCGGAACACCGGTTTGGGTATTTCCCAATGACAACGGTTGCCGCAACGGCGGTGCAGATCGGGCAGGAATATTTTCGTACTCAGCAAATAGATTGGGATTCTCGGCAAACATGGCTTCGCTCTGAGCAATGAAGAAACGTCAACTCCACTACAGCAACAAAATCAGAGAAAAAAAAAAGCACCTTTGCCAGCCGAATACCAAACACCCAATCAGTAAGCTGCTCTTTGGAATCCACGCAAAAAAAATGTACATATTCCTCTGAGTTTTCAAAAATAGTCAAATCTTTGGTTGACCGGAGAGCAAATGCATAATGCGTTGTTGCGCGCTTTCGGGGGGAAATCAGAGTATAGACGTCGAAATTTTCAAGCCGACATAATAAACCATCGCGCTGGGGATTTCAGAGTCAAAACGAATCCGAAAACTGAAAGTCACTCCTCACATCAGTCTCGCGTTCCTTGTAGTATATTGCGTCTTCTCTCAGAGATATGTACCGCCGACGAAACTTGCCGCTTTTAATTTCGACGTCAAATCTACCTTCAACTTTGGGCCACTTGCCGATTATACTCTGTTGAATAAGTGGCTTCAGAAGTGCAACACATCAAGAATATTTCTTACGCGAGTCATCAAAGTATTTCGAAACGCGTAAGGTTTAAGCATGAGATAATTTGCTGTATTTGTCGGATCCCATGCATCGATTATGTTCGAGACAACCTGCGAGGATATCATGTAAATTGAAGAATTGAAAGAAAAAAAAAGCTCCAACCTCCCAATCACGCAAAGGCCGCTCAATCCCAAAATCTGGACAGACTTCAAACAAAGTCCACATGGAATCATCGACATTGTCGCGGGAAATTGAATTTCCAGCAACCGCGAAAAGCTCGGAAACAACCGCATCTGCTTGCAGTGAGTCGGTCAAAATCACTGTCTTGTAAGCTTTGGTATTTTCAATGTATATACGAGTTGTTATTTTCCTGGGCAAAGGAGAAAGTTTCGGAGCAAGCTGCTTATCATCGGGTTCAGGAGGCGGTGGATAGGTTGCTTCGGCAGAAATTTGCAACTGCTGCGCTTGCTGTGCCGAGCTTTTCCGGCGTGCGCGCGTCGGACGGCGACCTGGCCGTTCAACATTCAGTGGGGCGTGTTCAGCTTGGAATCGAGCGAGGGGCAGATCGTCATCCTCGCTGTCCTGTCCCTTTACTGGAGACTTGACTCTGCTGTTGGTGAGATGCTGTTGTTGATGCTGTTGCTGTTCTTGCTGTTGCTGTTGTAATTGCTGTTGCTTCTGCTGCATTAATATTATACCAAGCGGCGCTTCGTCGTCATCGCTATTCGACTTATTCATATTAGTACCATGTTTTGAAGGCTTTGCATCGGCAGGCGAAATGTCTGGAAACACTTGTTTACTAGGCGGGGACGAAGGTGGTTGTTTGGCGCTGCGAAACATTCCGCGGCGCGGAAGGGATGCAAACAACGGTACATTATCAGCTACGTCATCGACGCCGATCATATTCTTTGTAGTGGCACTTTGCGGTCCATCCAAACTGTCGGCGTCGCCGTCATCTTGATCGTCAGTCACAGTCGCGGAGGAACGTTGGTTCATTTCGTCAACATCGCTCCGACTAGCACGACCTTCGCTGAACTGGAAAACGCTGCCGGATTGATAATTTCTTGGAGGTGAGAAGCCTGATGGTACGAGAGATGCAGCAAAGAGATTGAACGTTTTTGGACCTGCATCGGGCAGTGGAGGTGACTGTAGTTGATATGACGGAGATGTTTGAGAGCCGGCTGGTGCAGGCGGAGAAGAGACTCGGAAGGAGCGCTGCGAGACGGAACGGGAGGAGGCCATGGCAAGCGGGTTGGAGATGTGTGCGGGAGTGGGGGGGAACGCACGGCGCGGAAGAGTCAAGGGCGCGGGAGACGACGGCGTAGAGAGGGAAGGCGAGTCGATGGAGGCACGCGGAGCCCCCGGGAACGGCACGGGCGGGGCGGGCGAGTGGTTGCGGGTGTGGACGAGCAGCGGCGGGACCGGGAGCAGCGCGGATGGAAGCGACAGGTGATGCGAGCGCGAACGCAGCACGCTGGCGACGGCAGCTGCACTGGCGTTGTTGCCGTTGCCTTCGACGGAGTGTTCGCCGTCGTCGTCGTCGTCGACCACGGGGTTGGGATGAGATGCAGTTGCAGCAGTTGTTGCGGTTGTTGTTGTGGCAGTCGCAGATGACGCAGCTGTCGCAGTCGCAGTCAGGTACGCCGGTGCTCGGAAGGCGGCGCGCGATGGCGAAGGAGACGCGGAGCGCCGGGCCTTCGTCGGACCTGCGGCGGCGAACGACAACATCGGGAGCGGCGGCGGCGACTGCGGCGGCTGGGCTTCGCCGTCTTGGCAGTGGCGGCCGAGACTGAAACACAAGAGAAAATTACTGCACTCACCTCACTCGCAAGGCACTCCCAAGGCACTCACCAACGCACTCCAAACGCACTCCCAACGCACTCCCCAAACACGTCCACCCTCTCCGACCGCTCCCCGAACGCTCTCCGACCGCTGGCACGATCTCACCCAGCATCTCGTGCATGCATGCTGCTCAAGCTATCCATCGCCAGCATACGCGGCATCACAGCCCTACCATCCACTGCAAACTGAACAACTTAACGAAAACTTCTTAACGCATATTTCGTCGTACTGTTCCTGAAATTTATTTAGCCAAGTTTTCCTGTGGGTGTGTTGGACGCACAAAAAAGTCTTCGATGGGGCCGTACTACCCCTCGACTGATGCACCGCTTCTACAACCCATGAGATACTTATAGACCAGAAACTTTGCGTTTTTTCGAAGTTGACGCTTATGCCAGTAAATTTCCGCTCTGCAATCAGACGTTGAAATTATTAAAAAACAGCACTTCCCGATGAAATCTCGGGAAACTGAAATGACAAATGAGAGAAATTTCAGGAAATCGTCATCTTTGCTGCTCTCGTGTATCTCTTTTTAAACTTCCTCTCTTTAACTTGTTTTTACTTTCGATATAAGTGATGACCTTAATTTAATAGGTTGGTTATAAACTATATTTATCCTTATTTGGTTCACACGGAGACTTGCATACCGTCCCTGCCCCTGTTTCTGAACCCGAAAATCTTGGCTGAGTTTTAGTGGCTTGCGGACACGGTGCGTCACATCAAGCAAAGAAGAAAATCTCTGGTTGAGGATTTCGATTCCCGTTGTGAAACATTTGTCAATTTCCGAAGAAAAAATTTGTGAAACTTTGCGACTCTATTTGTCCAAAACTAAACAAAAGAAACGCTGATACAACTTCTGTGCAGGAAACTGTAACCCAAGATCACGCGCAGAGCATGACGGATATTCACTTATTATAAGAGTCGTACTGTCATCTACTTTATTCATCTGTCACTAATCCACAAAAAAAAGAAGAAAAAAAAAAGATAGAGCTTGCAACTAGAATCCAGTGGAAGAAGTATTTTTTGGGCTGCATGGGCCTTGGAGTTAATATCTCAAACCGGTTGTTTGCAACAGAATTTTTTTGATGTTAAAATTCTTTCGGACTCGCTGGCAGCAAGCACTGCAATATCACATCGGCCAAAGTTGCACCGATGGTGGTCGCGAGAATCTGGTGGGGATACGGGAGGACCCGTCAAATCAATTGGTACTGACGTTTATGCGCTGCCCAAGTAGCTGCGAGGTGTCGCTGCCCGATCATAACACCTTATTTTGCAGCGGTCATTGCGGACTGGGAAACGAGTGGTTACGCCAAAGATGGGACACGTCTGTCAACACTTGTTACACGAATGTTCCTGCGCAGTTACTCAAAACAAAGTCAATGCAGCGCATAAATGAATGACACGTCAATTGGAAATGCACCGCATGCAGGCCTTTTATTCAAATACAACCACATGACGAGAAGAGGCATATTAACAGTAAACGACACAACCCTCACGTAAATATACAGGTGTGTAGCCGCCTAGTCCATCTCCAGCGACTTCAAACTTGGACGATCTAAATGAGAAAGAGCGTTCATTCGCGGGCGATTTCCGATTTTCAGAGTGCCAACGGCGGTGGCCAGATCCGCGGCGTCGGACTTTGGGCGGACAGCAGCAGTGGCGACAGGATGGGACGGGAAATGTTGGGGATCTTCCAGGGGTGGTAGATCACAGAAGCGCACGACTCTGGGCATTTGCAAGAACGCGCAGGGTGGATTTGAAGGATGGAGTGCGGGCACGGGCGGCGCATGCACGTACTGCGCAATAATACCCGCGTGTCGCCCCTGGTTTTTTTTTTGCCGCGCCCCTGGGCCGCCCGTGGAACCCAACTGATGGCACCAGGTGGCGGTGATGGACGGAGATTTGGTGCTTTTGTCATGTGCCATTTGCTCCGTATATGATACTGACGTATGACAGCGGACTCTGCTAGCTTCGGCACTTCACTGACAATAAATCGAGCGGGCGTTGGGCGCCGCGCGTGGATAAGCAGAGTGCCAAATCCTTGCAGTTTGTCGCTGCGAAACCGAACCAATTTGATGGCGCCGATGCCGACGGAACCCGGCAGGACGGCGCAATTCTTCGCCGAGATTTGCTCGTTCCGTACCAGGCTTTGCCGTTGCTTTGGGATCGGGCGCAGTCTCTGATTCTGAGGAGAGCGACCTGTTCTTCAGATCTCGACAACGGTTGAGCTGTCCCTGTGCACAATCAGCGTTGAGTCTTTGTAAGCGCTCCCAACTTTTTTCCACTCTGTGATGACGCACTTCAACGTCATGGCCAGACGCATTTTTGCAAAGGTTTGCTTAGCATGAATTGCTAGAGTCGAAACCACAGCTGATTGCAGACACTCGACCATTTTGAATGAGGCAATTATTTTTTTGGTTTTATTTGATCCAGTTTTCATTGGTATTCTGTTCTTTTCTTGGTTGGGGCATCCAACAAAAACTTTGCCGTTTTTACCATGCAGACGGATCTGCCCTATGCTGAATCTATGGTTCCCGCATTTTCACATAGTTGCTGACAGTTGCCGCGCAGTTTCCAAGCTTGATTTCCGAGTATGTAAAGTCAATGTGGTCGTTTCGCTGAATATTGCCAAGCGCCATATGCTTTCCCGTCTAGTTTGCTCATTGGAGTCTCAGGAAATTCTTTTGTATTCCCATCTCTCTCCTTTCTGAAAGCAACCGTTACGAACTGATGATCGCAGCGGTGCGTACTACTGCCGAGCTATGTCAGGGTTTGAAAGCCGCTCGCACAGTTCGAGTTCGATTCCTGCCGGAATTGAGATTAAATGACCGCGAAATACAATCCACGAACCAAGTGGATCATAACCGCCGGCGTCATCGTCGTTGTTGTGATTGCCATCGCTGGTGGCGTGGGTGGTTACTTTGCCAACAGGAGCAGCTCCTCCAGCGACACTTCCATAAGCTCAACAGTCGCTAGTACTGCGTCCCAGACTTCAACAGCTGCCGGCAAGACGGCAAACTCGACAAGCAAGCACTTCTTTGGATACTGGGGCCAGAGCGCTGTCGGTACGGTCTCTGCAATCTTTTGCAGCTCTTGGATCCTGCCTAATTGCTTTTGCAGGCAACGATGTCGGGCCTTTGGGACTTGGAACACGTCGAATCACTGCCGACCAAGAGCAATATGACATTGGCCATTACTGCGATTTGGGGTACTACCAAACCATGAACATTGCGTTCTTGTACGACTTTGGTGGTGGCGACGGCCACTGGTCTTTGGATTTGTCCTCATTAGGCCGCTACCATGTTTTGGCAGATGGAACTGTCAGCACGGAGCTGAACGGATCACCGATTGACGTAAGATATCTTTCGAACTCATTGTTTTCGTTATGCTGATGCTTCATAGGCGTCGGTTTTCACGACAGTTGGGCAGGGCATCAAGCACTGCCAATCGCTTGGAATCAAAGTCGTATTATCACTCGGCGGCGATATGCATTCGCCATACACCTTCGTAAAAGGCGATGGTGCGCTTTATGGCAAGATATTCTACGATGCCTTTTTGGGCGGAAGCGGCAGTCATCGGCCGTTTGGTGCAGATGTCGTGCTAGACGGGCTCGAACTGGACATTGAGAAAACAGATACATATTACACGCAGGAGCAAATTAGCCTTGTCCAGACAGTCAAGGCGCTCAATTCAAACGTAATTTTCGCCGCCGTCCCGCAATGTTATTTGAACGGCATTAATGAGGACCTCAATACGGGTCCCGTGTTCGGGAGTCATCCCGAATTGTTCGATTACATCATTGTTCAATACTACAACAATCCAACGTGTTCGTATCCGTTCGGATTCAATTTTGAAATTTGGACCAATGTCACGAAGCTGCCTCTTGTGATTGGACTTGCGGGCGACGAGACATCGGCGATCACAGGCGGATTCCTGAATGCGGGCCAGCTGCAAGCGGTGATCGACATGGTGTGGGACAATGCGCAGTTCTACGGGATGTCGGTGTACGACGTGTCGTCGTCGAACCCGTGGTTTTCGAACTACTCGTCCATCATGAGCCGCGCACTGCACGGCGAAACGGTGGGGAGCGGATACCCGCCGCAGGGCGCCTTCACCAGCGAGTCGCAGTACGCATCGCGGTGCGCGGGCACATGGAACTATGCGAACGACACATGTAGCCTCACGCGGTGTGCCACGGATGGCAGCTGCGCGAATTCGTCGTGGTACTGTTTCGACTTTTTGTCGCCGAACTGCTGAATAATGAAAGTAGAGTTACTGTTTTTTTGTTTTGTTTATTCTCGCTGTGCTGCTCCCGGCACCAAACACCAGAAGAAATTCTGCATCTGCAACCATACCAGTGCAGACGCCCGTGTAACTGGTCTCGGAGACTGCCATCTCGTCCGCATCGGCAACTAATGAAGCCGAGAGGAGCGCGAAACTCTCGACCCGCTGCACTTCCTGCCTTAGACTTCCACCAACTCCCTGCTGGCCGAAGCCGTGAATCAGTTATTTCAAACTGCTCCGTCGTAACGTGTAGGATATTCTCGTGTCCCGAGAAAGACAAGCCAGACAAGGAATCAGCGTTTGTGTTCAGTGGGACACCAATAAGCAAAAACGTCAAGGACAGCGCGAAATTGATTTATTTTAAAACTACCAACAAAAAACAAGAAGTATTTTTCAGCGGCCATACTGTGTGCAAGATAATGTTTGGCTAATGCTGGGAAAGTTAACTTTCTTTACCTTTTGAAATTCCCACTCTCTGTTGTCGAGGGGGCAGACTTGACGCGTCTTCAGCCAGCGAGAAATGCAGTGGAAATGGAACGCGTGCTGTGAAGGACGTCGAGGCATTTTCAAATTTGGAAACTGAGGACGAAAACTCACACTGTGGAAGGAGAATTCAGAAAAACTCAATCAGAGTGGGTAAGTTATTACTTGCATACGCCCCAGGCTACAGTGCATTCTTCGGAAGTCGCGGACGCCTGATTAGCCTGGCATTCTATGCCTTCTTACTGTCAAAATAAACCACGTAAATGCAAGAATTGAGTACATAGATCCATAATGTGGTTGCGGCAAATGGCGCAGTTGTCGACGACGATGTCTGCGCAATACACAAGGATTTAACTAAGGGCGAGCGCGAATCGGAAACGAAGTTAGGATGGCATGTACCCCAGGCCCACAGGGCGACTGCGTTCCACTATGCTTTAAACTTCAGTCACAGAAACAAGTAAAATCCACGAAGCAGTGTTGCGTGCACCTTCTTGACCTCGAAGCGCTTCTTTCCACCGTTGCTGCTCTGGGGCAGATCGCCGTACTTGCGCTGTGTAGACGAGGTGGCCTCGCCCATCTCAGCGTCGACGCTGGCCATTTTGTTGCGAGATTTCTGAACACGACGCACACATATAAGCTGGTTTACAATGGGCGATCCTAAAACACCTTACATTCCGTGCTATTCCGTGAATGGGAAACGGAAGTCGTTTCGGCGTCACAATTTTGAAGCGCCGTCAGTATTTGAGCCGATTTTCGGATTTGACGAACCGAACTTACTCGCATCGACGGATGAATGGATGCAGTAGTAAGTTGGTAATGTTCTTGCGGTGTGCTTGCTTTCTTTGAGGAGTTTTATCAGTCTCGAACAAAGAACGATGACGTTGACGCCGATGATCCACCGGCGCGTGTGCCGCGCCCCGACCGACACGCTGCTTCTGTCCAGCCTGCACTTTTCTGCTTTCAGTTCAGACGGCTTCGGTGCTCTGCGGTGCGGTGTTGTCCCCGGACTTGGGTCACTTGACTGCCTGATCTGCTCAACGCGTCTCCCCCAACAGCCGCCTGCTGTCCAGCCTGGCCCGCGTCGAACAGATTGTCCCCGTCCCGGATCTCGCCCGCTGTTACGGTGAGCTGCGTGTCTTGACCACACACTAACATCAGATGTATCCCAGTCATGTTTGACTCTCCGGAGACAGCAGCGGCAGTTGCCGCTTCGCTTCGAGAAACATCCTTTGCGTCAAAGAAGATCAACGTGCACTTTGTCGAAGCTGTCTATGAAGCGCCGTCCGCCGGCTCGTCTCTCGTCGTGCCACCTATCGAGCGCAATTTCTTACTCTCTCCGCCGGGGTCCCCTCCTCTGGGCTGGACCTCTCAACCTGAGGCAACCCCCAGCCGCGGCGGCCACGCGCAGGCGGTCGTCGGGCTCGAGGGCCTCGTAGCCCGTTTGGATGTCGTTGCTGCAGACGGTGCAGATGACGGGTTTATGCTCGATGCCGAGGACACTGGCAGTCAGAGCGGCAGAGACAGTATGGCGACCGACACCGACAGATGGTCGTCATCAAACAGCCTGCGCGACAGCAACGCCCGCACTAGGTACACGCTTGAAGGCAGCCTGCGCAGCGAAGCAGACGCCGCGCGACGCGGATATCGCGTCGGTGAGCGCACGCGGCATGTTGTTGCATTCGACAAAGAGCCCGTGGGAGCAGCGCGTGACGAGGATTACCTTCCGCTTGTTGTCGTTGAAGACCATGACAGTGAGGAAACTGGACGCGCGGAAAGCAATGTTTCGCTAAACACCAGTAACGATAGTATCGACAGTGGCAGTTCAAGCGGTGCTAGCAGCGGAGATGGAAGGGGGAGCAGCTTGGGGAGCGTTGTGCACAAACATATCCCTCGCACGGCATTGCCGCCCATGAAACAATAGATTTCGCATTTGCAATACGACAAATCATGCAGGTTCAGCTTCCAATGCGCGAATCTCAGCTTCCAGCTTCTTTTTCTCCGCCTCGACTTTCGCTAACCTTATTTTCGCTCGTTCGATTTCCGCAACAACCTTTTCATTTATCGAGTTGTACTTTTTGATTTCATTCGCTTCCACTTGTGGCGCTGTTGGGATTTTAGACTAGTTCCAATTGGCATTGCACTCACAGAAAGTAGCTGGTGGTGTTTTGTTTTTCATATTGTGAACTTGCAGTCGAAACCTTCGCAACGGCTCGAGAAATTCTTCGTATGGTTCATTTATCACCTTCGACGCGACAGTACATAAATCCGACTGGCGGTATTTCGACTTGTCGAACTCACCAGTTCATCGTAATGCTCAGAGATGACCAGCTGTTTAGGCGCGTCCATATCCGGCCCACCCAAAACCTCATCTTTAGGGTAAAGCTGCAACTGGTGAAACAAAGCCATTGGCTTTTCTTGCGAATCGACGAAGGATATCTTGATGAGAATTTCGAATTCGCCCCAGCCAGACTCGTGAACTTCGAACGGGGGAGATTCGATCACTGTAAGCATGTCAGATGCGCGACGGGAAAAAGAAGACGAGGAAAGGTTTCGAAAAAAAAAAAAAAACACAACCTCGTGTTGCAGGAACAAAGCTTTCGTGGAGCTTGAACGACACTTTGCGCACGAAGGGAGACAAGTCCTCCCCGTTGGCACCGCGGACATATACACGCCATCTGTGTGTGTGCGACGGATCGGGGAGCGGCGGGTCGTTGCTGGAGACTGGAATGGCTTCTGATCCGTATATGATGGGGCACGAGAAGTGTTCGCCCTGCGTTCGTTCGGCCAGTCAGTCGAATCGAACCAGGGCCGCGCCAAGTCGAAGCAGCTGCGGCGCCGACAAGGAGCGCGAACCAACCTTGACACGTCCGTTGATTCCCATTTCGGCAAAGTTTGATGCCAACTCATGCCGCAAAAAGCTTCTCCGCGCAATTTCCCTTGAAATCAATCCTCTTCAGGGCCCATATGGTCGACTTACAAACTGCGAGCTAGCTTGCGCTTTGGGTGTCACCGTCGACTGGTTTTTTCAAAGGCACAGTGCGCTCACGTCTTGACCTCCTGATCACGGCTTACCGATATCATCATCTTCAGTCGCAATCCACGCCTTCAAAATTTATATTCAGACGATGAATGGAATGTGAATTTTTTTAATTTTTTTTAGTTTTCTTTTTTTTTCAAAGCTAAGTTATGAATGGCGAAAATGCTGACAGATACAGCAATATCACGTTCAAGGTATGGTATATCTTAGCAGACGTGACTGGCCGACGGCTGAAGCATAGTAGGTGAATCACCAACGCAGTCGCGTCTGCAACTGTCCAGCTCAGGGCATCATCCAATTTCAAGCAAGCAATGTTCAGTTTATTGCCAAATGTTACATTTAAAATCACCAAAAACGCTACGCAACCGGGCGCAGCAACAATGAGACAAGTGCCAGAGGAAGAGATTGTCAGCATGTTCACAGGGTGTTCATGTAATCGCTGTCCGTGTATGTTGACCGCTCGCGGTAGCTTGATGACCGGACACTTACTCGATAAAGCCCATCATCATGAGAAAGACCAGCTACGTAGTTCATAGGAAACATGCCCTTCTCCTTCGAAGCGATGTTGTAGCCGGATGCCCATCTGATGTTCACATCCGGAAATTAGTTTACCAAGCAAGACTGCTGGAGAGAAAAAAATTACCCGTCATCGAACGTCTTTTCAACCAAAATTCTATCGCCTGTCTTCAGGGCAAGTTCATCGTTCTGAGCTGGCAAAAAGTCCTGCAGGACCAGCAAGCCAGGCTTATGCGGCTTTCCAGAGACACTTGAGTTCCGTGGACTGTGCCCGGTGGAGCTGGAGTTGGAAAAGCGAGGATGCGAGCGTGCGTACGACGCCAAACAGTCGTACGGAAAAAACCCTTCCAGCTGCGAGCTTAGCACGATTCCGAAGCACCACCCGTCGTCAAAAGACTTGGTAACGAGCACTCGGTCGCCAACTTCGACAGTAACTTCGTCTGGCTTTGTCGCCAGGAAATCAGCAACAACTTCATCCGAACCAATTTTGGCAACTTCAATGAACGCTGCCGCTGCACCAACAACCGCCCGCTCACTCTCTACGCTCCTACTGAGAGATGTTTGTAACGGACTATATGCAAACTTTGCAGCCACGGGCTTTGCTGCTTTTCCTGTAGCCGGCGAAGACCTGGCGGCAGCAACCGCCGTCGCGGAAGTGCTCCCTGATGGCGGGGCGATGTACATTGACGAGGAGCTATCACTTTTGGCAGACGATGAGCGGCGGTTAAAATCCAAAAATTTTGATCGTCGGTTTCGGCTGTTACTCGATGCTTCCAACACATCCAATGGGAAAAACCCTTCTTGCATGGTCATGGTATTTAATCCCGTTGCCCATCTTCGAGGATTGGAATTTGTTTAGCAGAAGAGTCTACGCAGCAAAATTTAGGCTTACCCGTCATCGTAACTCATTTTGACAAGAATCAGGTCGCCCACTGCTACGTCCATTTCGTCTCCACGCGCAGCGTTGTAATCATAATTGGCGCGTTTGCCGCCTTTCACAGGTGGCACTCCTGCCACCATAACACCTTTCATCATGTTGACAGTCTCCTCGTTTTCCACCTTTGCTGCTGGAGAGCCGGAGGGTGAAACGGAGTTCCGATCACTCAACTGCGACCGTCGCCGCCGCCGCCGGTTAACGCAGCAAATCACAGCAATTGCGATCGCAACGAACACAACAACAGCACCCAAAATGCCCGCAACAAGGGCGCCGGGAAATGCGCTGCTGGCTGCAGACGAGGACGAGCTGCCGGAACTGTTTGCATTTGCGGCTGAGGTCGCGGGTGCGGTCGAGGTTGCCGCGGTCGCGAATGATATCAGGGTTGCGTTTCCGGCGTCAGTTGTTGTACTTGACACTGCCGGAGAGTCGGACACGCTGCTGCCTGCGGCAGTTGTCTCAGTTGTCTGCGATGGATTGCCTGAGCCGCCGGCGGCTGGGTCACCGGACACTGATCGGCAGCACGCGTCCGAAGGATTGTCTGAACAGTATGACATGGCTTCAGCCAGACTGCCGAATCCGCAGGTGTATGCGTCCCTACGCTCAAACGACACGCATTGCGCGGAGCTTGACGGCAATGTCTTCACAGACTCAGTGAAGCTCGCGATGTACGTTGCTAGATTTGCGGCGTTGCCGCCATCGGGACAGAACGCGGTGTTGTTGATGACCGCGAACCACGAATCGATGAACGTGGTCATGGTGGAAGCGCATAGCATGTTCGTTTGCGTGGCCGCGCCGTCGTTGGCGCAGGACACGGCGCCGTTGAAGACGAGCACGCTGCACACGGCGGAAAGGTGATAGCGCAGGCCGGTGCCGTTCCAGCCGGTACAGCCTTCATCGGTGGTCATCGCCTGCGCGAAGCCAACTGCGCTGATGTTGGTGGACGCGGACTCGCGAACGTAGTCGTCGAAGGCGGTGACATCGGCGGCTCCCTGAATTGGAAGATAGGCGATGCGGTCTGTGGGGGCATTTTGAGTGCACAGGCAAGGATGCACACAAACACACACGCACACACAAAACGTACTGGCAAAGTGCGGGCACAGCGTGCTGCCGGCTGTGGACAGGCACGACATGGCGCTCTGATCTGGCGGCAATGAAATGACTTTTTCGTCAGATGCAAAATTGGCACATGACACGTTTGGCGTTTCATGTTCCGAGTTTCTGATGCCCCGTCCGAGCCCCCGTCCGAGCCCCATCCGAGGTCTCCCTATCCGCTTGCGGGCGGCTGAATGCCATCCGGCGCCGTCGATGCCGCACCGCCTGCCGCAGCGCCCATCCGTCTTGGCCAGTCACAAGCCTGCTCAACAAAAAAGCTCAACAATATCATTTCTAATAATCTACTGATATAAGTTTCCACCAAAAATACCCCCTAGGCAAAAAGTAAAATCCACCGAAAGAGATACTTCGCAATGGTCATCTCACACAGAAAGCTTCTTTCAGAAGTATCTGTTACCGCTCATTGCCTGATTAAGCGAGACGATCGCTGCGTCTGAGTCATTGTAAAGGCTCGACACGCGGTTGCTGTGCTTTCTGTTGTTGCCACTCATCTCGCCAATCGCGTAGCCCATCAGGCAATCCAGGGGCAGAACCCCCTGGCGCCCACTGTTCATGTTTTTACCGATGGCCCACCCATCTGTTCGCCACCGCCAGCGAAAAATGAAAAAAAAACAGAGACGAAAAATTTCCATTAATTGGTTGGGATCGATGAAAAAAAAATTTTTACAATACCGTCAAACTCTTGCAAAAGCTGCACTTGGTCCCCAACATTCAATTGAACTTCGTCTGTCATTTCGGGCACAAAATCGTACATAACTATGCGCAACTTCGGCACTTTGTTCGAAACCGGCGGTGGAACCCTCGGCGACGATTGCATCTGCGCTTGCTGCTGTTGCACCTCAAATGATTGCAATTGCTGAGGTTGCTGCTGCGGTTGAAGTCGCAAACCGGACGCTCCTACAGATAGCGGGACAAGCATGGACGAGGTGCGGCGCGAAAACTCGCCGCCAGAGCCCGGTCTGTCGTTCAAGGATGCGATGGACGCGGTGTAAGTGCTTCCATTTGCGACGGGCCCGAATCCACTCAGAACACCGAGAGGAAAGAAGCCTTCCTTCAAGGATCTGGTAATGAAGTGTGGAACAATTAATTTTTTTCCACCACAATCACCGAAGAATTTCCCATCCAATAACTCACCTGGTGTTGAATCCATATCCCCACCCATCGTCGTACTGCGATTTCAATATAATCATGTCACCAAGGCTGACACTTAATTCGTCCGGCATGTTCGCATAGTAATTGTACACAACAGCGTGTGTGTCCTTCCCAGAGGACACGGGCCGCTTGAAACTAGGAGTATTAGACGCTGCTGTGTTCATGCCGTATGCGCCGCCAATTCCTAGTTGGTCGTCGATCCCCCCGGACCGCATGCTCTGCATGCCGGTGGAGGACTGCTTGTCGATCGACACTTGTTTCGCCGTCGGTGCTCCGGACCCCACAGACTGTTGGTGCATTTTCGAGTTTCCGCTCTGCGTGGGGTTGATTTCCTGAATGTTCACCTCGTTGTCTTCGGTGAGCTCAAAATGAGAGTTCGATCGGCGCTTCTTGCAGCATATGCAAATGAAAGTTGATATCATCAGGAAGCCCACACCTCCGGCCGCGCCGATAATCGTCGGAAGCGAGAGCGCAGGGCTGGAGGACGATGCCGTGTCTGACGATGAAGATGTGTCGGCCTGGTTCGTCGCCGTTGCAGACGCCGTCGTGGTAGTCTGCACAGTTCCAACGCCCACAACGCCTGGTTGGAGAAGCGAAGAACAGCACAGATCAGATTTTCCGGCAGTGGTTGCACAGTATGCTGTGTCTTCGGCGGTCGTGAGAAACCCGCACTGCGAGCGATCCACAGACAGACCCAGCGTGCATGTGGAGGCAGTGCTCAGATAGCTCGTCGTCTGGGCAAAGAACTGCAGGTAGCTGGTGGCCGTGTCTGTTGGGCTCGGGCAGATGGTGGTGTTCGAGATGATATTGTTGAAGGAGGAGGTAAAGGCAGTCATTATGGACTTGCAGACATTCAGTGGAGCTGACGACGCAGAGTTGCATGGTGTAGTCGAGGAGCCGTTGGCGCCGTATAGGAAGCCGTTCGCGACGAAGGCGGCACACAGGGCGCTCTGGTGGTAGCGGATACCTGACCCATCCCAGTTGGGACATCCGAAGCCCGGATCGGTAGTGAGACGCATGCTCTGGCCAAAGCCATATGAATTGGGGTCGACGGACACGCCGCTCTTGATGTAGGCATCGAAGGAGGCGACCGAGGAGATGGACAGATTGACCTGGACGTACGCGTACATGTCTGCAAACCGCAGCGCGGAGGTCAGCGCACGGCAATGCATGTGCGCAGGAGTTACCGGTAAAGTCCGGGCATTCGGTGCTGCCGGACAGCTGCAGACAGAAGTCGCCGTCGCTCATTTGCGATGGGAAGTTTCGACCTTGCGCCCCGATTCCTGCAATATCCATCCCCGGCCTCAGCCACAAACCACACCGGCATACAGCCACCGTGTTTTCTACGTTGCCGCTGGATACTAGGATCATGTTTCTGCTGCGTCCAAGGGCTAGCCAAGAAGCCTAAGCTGAGAACTATTCGAATCTTCTCGCAACGAAAGCTTATGATAATTGTTGCATTACCTGCCATCCTACTGGTCGATCAATAAGTATAATTCTTTGCAAATGATCCTTCGTACTTCACATGTGGAAGGGAATAAATTAAATTGGAAAATTTTTACCCTTTGCACGGGGTGCGAAGCCCAGATCCTCAATCAAAGACACCAACAAACTCTATTTTCAAACACAGCAAACTTGCAAAAGCAACAATGTCCAAACCGCCGACTTGAAAGAACAAAAAAAGACATAGCAAAAAAAAAAAAAACACAAACAAGGCAAGAGGAAAATCCAAAAAAAAGAACCAGCAACAAAACAGTCAATCAGTACCGGTACATCGACGACGTCCTATTTCCACCCTTTCCGCCACCACCTGATCCGTATCCAGGCAAGCAATCAAGGGGGAACAGACCCGACTGATTAGTTTCATAGTTTTTTCCTACGACGGGATATTGGTGTTAGAAAACCAAAAAAATAAATAATAAAAGTAATAAAAAAAATAAACAAAAAGAAAATTACCTTCAGCCCAGCCGTCATCAAACTCTTTCTTCACCTCAATGCGGTCGCCCGCGCGCACTTCGATCTCGTCGCCCTGTGACGGGGTGAAGTCATAAACCGCCTTAATAACTTTGCCGGCACCAGCGGGCGCCCCAGCGCTGTTCCCGCCGCCTCCGCCGTAGGCAGAAAAGTCAGCGTCGTATATCGAAGACACGCGCTGTTTCTGCAGTTTCTTTCCGTCAGGCTTAACGGGCTTCTGCTGGCCGCTGGAGAAGCCAGCAAGGCAGTCAAGTGGCAGCAGGCCCGTCTGGTTCGTCACGGTGTTGAGGCCAGTACACCATCCGTCGTCGTACTTCTTTGTGACTTGGATTTTGTCGCCCACGCGCAGTTCGATTTCGTCCGGGTTCTCCGGATCAAAGTCCTCAACGACGGTGTAGAAGTCCTGGCTGCTACCTGCCACGCCCTTCGCGGCGGCTGGCTGCTGTCCTGGTTTGTTAGCGGCCGCCGTGTTGCCGGTGTACACCGAGAAATCGGCATCGTATATCGACGACACACGTTGTTTCTGCAGTTTCTTGCCATCGGGCTTCACGGGTTTGGGGCCTGCCCCGAACCCGGCAAGACAGTCCACTGGAAGAAGACCGGTTTGATTCGTGACCATGTTTTGTCCCGTGCACCACCCATCGTCATAGGTTTTCTTGACAAGGATCTTGTCGCCGACCCTCAATTCGATTTCGTCGGGGTTTTCCGGATCAAAGTCCTCCGCGACAAGATAAGTCTCTCCAGCCTTCACTGCTGTGGTCGCACCACCATTTGACGCAGGAGTAGCGTTTCCGCCGCCATATACGGAAAAGTCGGCGTCGTAGATGGACGAAATTCGCTGTTTCTGCAACTTCTTGCCATCAGGCTTGATTGGTTTCTGTTGCCCACTCGAGAAGCCTGCCAAACAATCCAGCGGCAACAGACCAGTCTGGTTTGTAATCAGGTTCAATCCCGTGCACCAACCGTCATCGTACTTTTTCTTGACCTGAACCTTGTCGCCTACTCTGAGTTCAATCTCGTCAGGGTTTTCCGCGTCAAAGTCCTCGACCACATTGTAAGTATCAGAAGCATTTGTTGTGACTTTTGTGGCACCGGAGGGCCCATTGTTGGCATAGGATGACATGTCGGCATCGTAAATCGAAGACATTCGCTGCTTCTGCAATTTCTTGCCGTCCGGTTTTACAGGCTTCGGGCCAGTCGCAAAACCTGCCAAGCAGTCGATTGGCAACAACCCCGTCTGATTGGTGACCATGTTCAGGCCCGTGCACCAGCCGTCGTCGTACTTTTTCTTGACCTGAACCTTGTCGCCCACTCTCAGTTCAATTTCGTCTGGATTCTCGGGATCAAAGTCCTCAGCAACCGTGAAAACATCTGGCTGGCCACTGGCTGCATTTCCTCCCGCCGACGGGGCCATCGAGCCATTGACCGCAGAGAAATCGGCATCGTAAATCGACGACACGCGCTGCTTCTGCAATTTCTTGCCATCGGGCTTGATTGGCTTCTGCTGTCCGGTCGCAAATTCGGCCAGGCAATCCAACGGCAATAGACCGGTCTGGTTCGTGACCATGTTGAGTCCCGTGCACCATCCATCATCGTACTTCTTCTTGACTTGGACCTTGTCGCCCACTCTCAGTTCGATTTCATCTGGGTTTTCAGGATCGAAGTCTTCAACCACATTGAATATGTCGCCCGACGCTTGTCCGCCGGCCGCAGCGGGCGGTGTCGATTTTGCACCAGGGGCGGCAAAATCTGCGTCGTAAATTGAAGACACTCGCTGTTTCTGCAGCTTCTTTCCGTCGGCCGTAACGGGCTTTGGGCCAGATACAAATCCGGCCAGACAATCGAGCGGAAGTAAGCCAGTTTGGTTTGTCGTCAAATTGAGTCCCGTGCACCACCCGTCGTCGTACTGCTTCTTGACCTGAACCTTGTCCCCTACTCTGAGTTCAATCTCGTCGGGGTTTTCCGGATCAAAGTCTTCTGCAACAGTGTAGGTATCTGTTTGTTTCGGCAATAATGCTGCAGGCATAGCGCCTGGAGCGCCGTTCAAACTCGACATTCTCAGACTGTGGTTTTTGTTCTTTTTGCCGACATTTGAACTGTCCAGACAGTCAAGAGGAAACAGGCCGGACTGAAGTGTGATAAGGTTTGTTCCAAAAGCCCAGCCATCGTCGTACTCTTCCTTCACTTGGATTGTATCGCCAATACCTTTGTTTTGGCTTCTTTTCAGACGATGCACACAAAAAAAAAACAGACTTACGCAATTCCATTTCATCTGGTTGAACAGGATCAAAATCCATTGTCACTGAACGAACGTTTCCGCTTTTACTATTGCCAGTGGGGCCTTTGTTAGCATTCACGGGACCACCAGGCAGTGGAACGATGGGACCCCCCTTTGGCTGGTTCCATGGCTGCTGCTGCTGCTGCGGTTGCGACTGCGGCGGCATGTTGCCCATGCCGGCAGGTGGCCCGTAAAGGCTAGACGCCCTCCTATTGAACCCAGCAGCATTCTTGGGGATGTTTTGAAATTGCTGCTGCTGCTGGAAAGGATTGTCAAAGCCTTCGAGCAGATCCAGAGGGAATTGGCCTTCTTTCCCCGTTCTGTAAGTGCCACAGTTGGTAACAATTATTTCTAAAAAAAAATCTGATTGAGAAAAACAATTTCGTCACCTCAAATTTGAGCCAAGTGCCCATCCGTCATCGTACTTGTGCTTCACGAATATACGATCGCCGGCCAAAGTCTGCAGTTCGTCCGGCATCTGCGGCGTGTAGTTGAACTTGGACACGTACGTGTCTTTCTGCGCCATCAGGTTGGTGTTCGATGATTTGGGCGGTGTAGACCTGCCCATTGGGGCACCGCGGTTCTTCATATACATGGCATCGCCACCGCCAACACCCGACGTGTACATGTCGTCCAGGCTTGCGGGTTTTGCTTTCTTCCGGAAGCAGCAGCAGTAGATGGCAGTAACAGCGATGATTAAAACCGCTGCACCCCCTCCCGCGGCGATGTAAATGATAGTCTGCATGCTCATGCCACTAGACGACGAGCTCGAAGACGTGCTTGAGCTCGCTGCAGTTGCGGCAGCAGAAGCAGCAGCAGCAGCCACTGTTGATGTGGCGGCGGCGGCGGCGGCAGTGGTGACTTTTGTGAATGATATGGAACTGCAGCAAGTGTCTCCGGAGATATCAGAGGCACAAAAAGTCTGAGCTTCGGCCAGAGTGTTATAACCTGTGGAAGGGAGATAGCCAGTTTAGTAAAGTTCGGGTCTGTAAGAGGGAAATTGACAAACCGCAGTTATTCACTTCAGTGTTTTCAGCCACAATGCATCCGCTCGCGGTGGACAGGTAGTTTTCAGTTTCTGCAACGTCCGTTGAGTAAGTCTTGGCCAATTCGTTTTGACCACTGGGACAATATGCGGTGTTGGAAAAGACTTTTGACCACGCATTAATGAAGCGCTGCATGCTAGTCTTGCATATAGGCAATGTCGTGCCCGTGGGGTTACAAGGAGACGCGGTGTCGGTATTGCCGATTCCGGCCCAGACAAGCTGGACGCAGACGGCAGTAGTCTGGTAGCGAAGGCCGGTGCCGTCCCTGACAGGAAGGTGGCCGATCAGATCAGGCTAGGATGCACGGAAAGGAAGCACATAGATACCATCCAGGGCAGTCGTATAGCGAAGCCGAGCGCATGGCGACGCCAAAGGAGTCCCCGGAGCCATCGGCCGAGGCCTGCAGGACGTAGGAATCCAGCGAGGCGCGGTCGGAGACGCCGGCAGCAACCAGGTTGGCGCCGACGTAGGCCGAATAGGAGGCCAGGTCCGGGCAGGAGGTGGAGCCCGTAAGCGGCACGCATATGGCGGTGGTGTTGGTGGTCATCGCGCGCCGTAGCCGCTGCTCGGAATCTGTTGATTTGTTGCTGTGGGTGGTTTGGGGGCAAGACGCAGGCAGTGCAATGGCGATGTCCCGCAATGAATTAATTTTGGAACAACGGCGCTCGCTCTCGCCGCACCGTCGTCGCGTCACCACCCACCACCGCACAGAGCGCGCATGCATTGCACAAACAAAAACAAACACACACACTGCCCTTGCTATTCTATGCCGCGCCCCTCCCCCCCTCCCCCGCTCAAACAAACACGCTGACTGCATCCAAACAAGAGAAAGCTCACTCACGCCGACGCTAACCCGCCCACTCGCGCCGCCCTTACTGTCCATAGTACACAGAGTCCTGTCCATTCCCGGTTCCATAGTACGACTGTGTCCCTCCCTCGTAGTAAGACGAATTTCCACCGTACATCGACTGTGGCCCGTACTGCGACTCAGTGCCGTACATTGAAGACACCCGGTTGTTATGCTTCTTGTTTCCTTGAGCGTCAAATTGCTGCGGCCCATCGAACCCAGCAAGGCAATCAAGTGGGAATAAGCCCTCCTTGTTGATCGCGAGATTGCGGCCCAGCGCCCATCCATCGTCGTACTGTTGCTTGAGCTCAACTCGATCGCCGACTCGCAGCTCAATCTCGTCTGGTTGCTCTGGTGTAAAGTCGTATGCAGCTTCGTGCACAGTGCTGCCACCTCCTGCCGGCGCATACACTGAGTTTGTGTTGTATTCCGATTGCGCATAGTACACTGATTCAGTTCCGTTATTTGTGTCGTAGTAGGAATTCGCGCCATTGTTGTTCTTGTTGTTCGTGTTTCCACCTGGTCCGTACATAGAAGATGCGCGAGTGGTCCTGTTTCCATCATTGTATCCTTGGTCTCCATTCTGGAATTTGTCGAGGATGTCAAGCGGGAATGTTCCTTCCTTTCTCGTCCTGCAAAGCAACGAATAGATCATGTTAAAATGATGAAAGACACACAAAAAGTAGAAGATAATCCCAACCTCGTGTTGTATCCAAATCCCCAACCGTCGTCGTATTCAATTTTAACAATAACCTTGTCACCAACAATCGCAGTCAATTCATCCGGCAAATTGGCAGTGTAGTCATACACAGCCTCGCACATCTGCGGCTCGTGCGACGGAGCCATACTGTTGACTGGCGGATTGCCGTAGCCCATACCAGCACCTTGACTGGAAAATGGCTGCTTGTCATTTTTCATTCCATACGCAGTGGAAAAGTCCTTCTCCGGCATTGATTCATTCTGCCTCTTCTTACGGCGCACGCAACAGAAAATTACGGCCACGATAATCAGCAGCGCTGCAACGCCACCAGCAGCGCCAGCAATCACTGGGATCGACACACTTCCACTGGAGCTGCTGGACGAAGAAGCAGCAACGGCTGCCGCAGCTGCCGAACTTGACGCAACCATCGCGGCTATGCTTGACGATGACGCACCCCCGGCGACAGACGTGGCCACATTTGCTGTTGTCGCGACCGCAGCTGCTGTGGTCTTTGCAGCCGTAGTGACCGTCGCGCAGCAGGACTCAGCGGAAACTGTCGTTGTGCTGCAGAATGCGGAAGCTTCCGCGGCAGTATTGAAGCCTGGAATAAAAAAAGTGTGGCGCCCCAATAAAAAATTGTCCAAGAAAAATAGTCAATTTGGGAGATTAACAGAAAATTCATTATCAACGAACCGCAGTTAGCTGTTTCAGACGCAAGGCTAACAGTGCATGTGGTTGCGGTAGACATAACGCCGTTCAGGCCAGAGTACAGTGACGAAAGGGTTTGGGCAAGACTGCTTTCGCCGGAGGGGCAGAAAGTAGTACTGCTTAAAGTGGATGTCCATGAGGTCTCAAACTTGTCCCACGTTGTCAAGCACAAAGGGGCTGACGCAGCGGTGGAGCAAGTGGCATTCGTGGAATCGGCGACGGTGGTGATTCCTGAGGCAATGAAATACATGCACCAGGATGACTTATAGTAGCGCAGACCGGTACCATCCCAGTTTGGGCAGTTGTAGACAGAGGTGCTACGCATGGAGGAGCCGAAGGATCCGGAGTCATTGTTGAGATCAAAGGATAGGCTCATGTAAGTGTCGAATGAGGCAACATCGACGACTTGGCCCGAGATGGATCCGGGGATCAGCGCCGTGTACCCTGTGGAAGCGGAGCGAATGTTACGATCATGCTGATGGAAGACATAACAAGGGCAGGCGGCGCACCGACAAAGTCCGGGCACTGGGCGGAGCCTGTCAGTGGCAGACAGTAGGAAGTCATTTGTTGATAATGGCGATTTGCTCACAACCCACTCACACCTCCGTCTCCTGCAGCAGCATATTTGGGATCCCGTCGCTTATTGGATACACATGTCCACATCCGCGGCACACCATTTTCCCGGCCGTCACTTGGGTCTGCGTCCGCGGGATAGGCATGATTGGAATAAAAACAAATTGGAAGTGAAGTGTCACCTCCAAAACAACTCGATGTATGCGCTTAAGAAAATCCTCGTCAATCATATCCGGAACTTGGGCGGGCAGCTGATCTATTCCCAGCTGCAAAGCGAGATGAGAAGTGGGAAACCTGAGTAAAAGAAGCAGAGGTACCGCGAAAGACGTTTTCACGAGGGCGTCCCATTCGATTTTATTCATGAGCCTCCGCATGAAGGGCTCGTTGAACTCGACCTGGACGGATTCGACCTCGGCGTCCTGGACATCAAGCGGAAAGTTGTCGGCCACGCAGCCTTTGACGTGGCACATGAGCATGTTGTGGGTGAGAAGCTGAGCGCGGACGAGAGACGGTCAGTGGGGGCCGATGGGAAGGGGAAGCGGCGGGCGTGCATACTCTCATGCAGTGAGTGAGTGGTGAGCAGCGTAGTTCGCTCTCGCGTGGGTGTGGGCAGCAGTTTCTTTCTTTTTTTCGACACACTCCTCCCTCACACACACACACACACACACACTCTCTCTCTCTCTCTCCCAATCAATGCCCAAGGCAAAGACCACCCGCAAGTTCGCCCAGGTCAAGCGGATGCTGTCGCCGCGCGACGCCCGCCTCAAGGACAACAAGGACAAGGACGCCGCCGCCCGCGACCGCCGGAAGGCCGAGGAAGTCAACAACCTGCCCCAGGTCGCCGCCTCCCTTTTCTTCAAGTACAACGAGGCCCTCGGACCCCCCTACCACATCCTCGTTGACACAAACTTCATCAACTTCTCCATCCAAAACAAGCTCGAAATCGTCAAGGCCTCCATGGACTGTCTCTATGCAAAATGCATTCCCTGCATCACCGACTGCGTCATGGCCGAGCTGGAGAAACTCGGGCCAAAGTACAGAATAGCTCTCACGTATGTCCCGCCCGTTTTGCTGTTGCCCTTCATCCTCACATCGTGCATCTAGAACCGCCCGCGATCCTCGCTTCAAGCGGCTGCCCTGTTCTCATAAAGGAACTTATGCAGATGATTGCATTGTTAACCGTGTAATGCAGGTATTTTGGGCTTGTTTCTTTTTGTGACGTTCCGCCGAAATCTTCCTACCACACAGCACAAGATATATATCGTCGCAACTTGTGACAGGGACTTAAAGAAGCGTATCCGAAGAATTCCAGGCATCCCAATCATGTCAATTGTGAGTAGCAAACGGCAGTATGCGGTCGAAAGACTTCCAGGGGAACCGTTGAAGTGATCCTTTTGTTGCTGCAACTGTTAAAGCAGCTTGTACTGAGAAGTTGAATAAAAAACATCGATTAAATAACGGTGTCTTGTACTACTTCCAAAATTCTTCTTCGACATGGACAGTCTTGTGCCGGGCTAGAAATGAGCTGGCCTCGATAATGTCATTGAGTAAGTCAGCGTGCCATTACTGATTCTTTTGCTGGCTCCCAAGAAAACTGTGATTCCTTTAACTCCAATCGAAATCTCTGTAATAGTTGATTATTCAAAAGTGAACTGTCCGCAATGGTATGTTCAAACAATAACAATATATTACTGCAATTGTTTCTGGAATGTTGCCAATTTTATGACTTCCACCAGGTGCCGCATCTGGGCAGCTGAACGTTGACTTGACGAATCGGCTCGATATTGTTATAGCAGGCACGAACGGGATCAGACTGGCCTGATGCTTGCTGGAGCCCAAAAAGACGGCGCAGCCGGCGAGGTTTGCAGGGTTGCTTGCTGTTGCCACCGAGAGGCAAACAAGTTCGGACAAATTCAACGAAACGAATTATTATCTCCAACTCGATTTAAAGGGAGTGCCCTTCGATGCCTCGCCCAACTGCGCGCGCTCGAGCAGCTGCGGCCATGGCCGCAGCATTCGCCCCGTCGGGGGGCTCCACGTTCCCAGGCCCATTCCCACTGCCGCTCTCGCTCGTCAACTCCGCTCCTGCGATGCCGGTCATTCCCGCGATCCCTTCGCCGCTCGTCTGGCCTACCCCGCCAACTGCATTCGTCCCAGCGCGCAAGCTACCCGTCCTCAAAAAGCACGCTCTCGCATGTCTTCAGACGCCAAATCACCAGGCAGATATCACCCTCCTGCATGCTGTCCTGCAATCGTACATGACCGCCAAAAAATTCAAAAACACTACTTTGACGCACTGGCTGTGGATCCTCAGGAATCTGGTTTTATGTGCATCTTTTGATCCGGCCACTCAGACTCTTCCGCTGCGCGAACGAATTGGAGTTGCCAGAGATTTGCATGACAGTGTCCTATTAAAATCTTTTCAAGATTCCACAAGTGACGACGAGCTAGGATTCCGCTATGCACTCGATTTGTACTGTGAACTGACTGAAGTAATCTGCCAGTCTTTCTCTGAGAAAGACACGGCCATGCGCGCGAAATTACGTGTGCAATCCATCACGCCATCGACAAACAACGCTCATGTGCTGCGTATGCAAGCTGCTTGTGCGGACATTCTGCGCAAAATTAGAGTGTCTGATTCCGCTGTCTTCACAAACTCTTCGGGGTCTCATGGCCTCTTTGGATATGTCCTGTCAAAGCCCGTCCCAAAGCAAGGAGAATTCGACTTTGTCGTCCATGGAAACGTTGACGAATCAGCTTGGCGACCGAACGAGCTTGTGGATGCAAAGTTTTTGGCTGGAGGCAATCTGGGATTGTTTTTAGCAATGGGTCAGACTCTGAAAAAGCTGGACTCCATTTTAAAGCCAGGTCCTATCGTGGACCAAGAAACGCTTGAAGACAGCGACAGCAGAAATTTGCTGGTTGCGAATATGAACCCTTCACAAAAATCCGCTGTGAAAATGGCGTTGGGAAACAAAGTCTCTGTAATTTGGGGACCTCCGGGTAAGGCCCTTCCTTCACTTGCCCTATGAAGTCCAACCATCCTCAAAGGATCAGGAAAAACTCGGACCGTTGCAACGCTTGTTGCGCAACTTGCAAAATCTCACCCGCGCGAGTCGGTTCTTGTGACGGGGCCAACAAACCAAGCGGTTGATGCCATCCTCGCGCAGTTTTTGAGGCTTTGTGGGGCGCAAGACAAAAATTTATATCGAATCGGTGACCCGAGCAGTGTGGCGCGCGAGCATCACAAGTACATTCCGGCCCATCAAGCATCCCGAGACAGAGTGTTCCCGCTCGATAAGCGCATATTCTACGCACCGCTCATCTTTGCAACAACAGCATCGGCAGCGCTCAGCGCGATTTCGACGCGCACCTTCGACACCGTGGTCGTGGACGAAGCAGCCCAACTGCCACACATCCAGGCATATACGGTTGCCGTAAAAGCTGCCAAGCGGCTTGTTCTAGTCGGCGATGACAAGCAACTTGGGCCCGTGACATCTTCATCCGCATTCGCCGAAGACGGAGCGGGCAATGGTTCCGGGTTTGATACAAGCTTGTTTGAGATGTACCGCTGCGGTTGTGGTCCGCGTGGCGAACCCCGCGATTGGGGAGGGTCGCTGAATGCCGTGCCTGTCGCGTTGCTGAATGAGCAGTACAGAATGCATGGCGATTTGGCGGCTTTTTCCAACCTGCAGTGGTATGGTGGGAACATCAAAAGCGCTATTTCTGGCGACGCGCGCCAACCACTGAAATGCCTACCATTCAATCGAAGTCGTTATGCGGCATTTATTGACGTTTTTGGCCATGAAGTTGCAAGTGACAACTTTGCTGGGTCTGTTTACAACAAGGAGGAAGCAGAAGTCGTCGTCGACGTCATCAAGGGCTTATTGAAAGAAGTTTCTGCGCAAAACATTGGGGTCATCACTGGTTATGCTGAACAGGTGAACTGCATCACGTCTCTGCTTCGGGATTCTCGAATCGGTAACATCGACGTTGTAAGAGCAAAATGATCCTTTTTCTTACTGCTGATAATTTCCTGTCAGCGCACCATAGACGGCTTCCAGGGACAGGAACGAGATGTTATCATCTTTTCTGCAGTGAAGTCCAATGGCGAACTTGGCTTCTTGAAAGATTACCGACGAATGAATGTCATGTTGACTCGCGCGCGACAAGGTCTGGTCATCATCGGAAGGGAAAAGACATTGCGCACTGACAGTGTTTGGAATGCGCTTGTGTCCCGTCTAAAATCATCAACGGAGGGTTGAACTGTGGGAAATTTTCTCAGAGAAGTTTTGTATTTTTGTTTTATTTTACGATGTTACCTTCTCAATTTTGCCCATGTGCATGAAATAAATTCATCGCTTCAGTAGTTGAATGCACATCATTGTGACATCCGCCAGTCTGAGTCACATTTGGTGCATTTTGGTTATTCCGCAATTTTCATATTTTCCGCGTGCCAACTATAAATGCTCAATCGATTGCAGAGGAGCGTGAAGCAATTAAAACAAACAAGCAAACAATGAGCGAAACTCAAACAGTCACAGAAAAGCCGATCGCGGATGCTGTTGAACTCAAACAGCAATTCCCTCCAATTCCCACTGGCCTCGCCGCGTTTGCGGATTTTCGCACCCAATTCGTCAGCTATGCGGAGTACCACAACGACCTCACAAACCAGCTGATCCACACAGTGTTTGTTCCAACCATCTTGTGGACCTCGTTTGCCATTGTCACATTGACAACGCCTTCATTTGGAGTGGCATGGCCCCTCGACGCGATCTCTGTTCCGGTTAACTTGACTCTCGTTGGTGGAGTCGCATTTGCGCTTTATTATTTCTTGCTGCATCCAGTCATTGGCGGATCAGCAGGAGTTTTGGCGCTAGCCTTGATGGTGTGGGGAGATTATTTTGCTCTGAACGGATCACGTCTCTTTGGGGTAATGCGCCACATTCAAAACATTCGTTCAAGTTCTGACCTGCATTAGGTTGATCCTCTCCAAGCCGCTGTGGCCATTTTTGTTGTCGCATGGACTGGCCAATTCAGTTAAGATTTGGCTCATTCGTTGGCACCTTTAATTAATTAGTGCACAGTTGGACACGGTGTGTTTGAACGCCGCAAGCCAGCACTCCTTGACAATCTGCTTCAGCGTAAGAGCATTGAAAAGAATGCTTTGCTGTTGTTAATGCCATTTTCAGCGCTTGTCCTTGCACCCCTCTTTGTGTGGACTCATTGGCTCTTTGAATTCGGATTCTACCCTGAACTCAAGAGTAGGTTTCAAGCGGAAACCGACGCAAGAGTCATAGCAGTTGAGAATAATTTCGCTTTTCTGTTTTGTACTTGAGTTAAGCCCTCCATGCAGTTTCGCGCACGCAAATAAGATTGCGTGATTGCAATAATCGACGGTTGTTCTTTCTTTTACTTTCTGGCCTCAGTAGCGAGTGATGTGTGCACAGAGAAGACCTCATGAAAAATAAAGAGTGTAATCGACATATGGGGAGTTGCGGCACTTTCCGGAGATAAGATTTGCGCCTCCACCGACAGCCGTGTGCCGCCGAAACTCGCGAACAATCCTCGCAGCCAGACCACACCCCGGCCCACTCCCATCAGCACCGGCTCGAAGTTATCCCCCGCCCAGCAATGACCCGCGAAGTGTACAAGCATGGAAGGGCGATCGCGCGCACCGCCGCCGTCGTCGCCAAGATTTATGCCAACGCCAAACAGCCGCAGCACGTGTCCGTCCAGTCCCGCCAAACAGCCGCCCCACGCCGGCGCCACAGGCCTAATGCCCGCCAGCACCGCAACGCGAACGTCGCTCTTCAGCCGCCTGCGCCCGGCGCCCACTCTGACAATCAGTTGCGTCATCCGGCTGAGCCACCCGAACAATCTGTGCGGCTGATTGGATATTATCCGTCCGCCCCGCCGTCTCGTGAAAGCATCGATACAGTGTCACGCCTGGCGTACCGATTCGAACTACAGACCCTGCACGCCTTGAGCGTGTTCTCTACGGCCATATATGCTGCTCTCAGAGGCGTGTCTGCGAATAATGTCCCAAACACTACGCAGTTTTCCGACAGCATTGCTGATCCGAGCGACAGCGAGACGCCGTTGCCCGTCGTGCTTTCGTTGCAAACTGCAAGTAAAGGAAAGTTGTCCGCCTTCTCTGTTTCGGTCGACAATCTTGCGGAAAAGCTCCTCGTCGACTTGACTCCGTCCACTGTGTTGGCCATGATGGATATGTGGAACCAAGCGCGGGATTCAACTTCGTTTGCTTTTTTGGGCTTGTCTGATGACACGCACAATATGTATGCCGAAAGCTACTCGATCCCCAATCCAAGTTCGGACTGTTCCGAGGCTACCCAAAGTTCCCTGTTTGAGTACGAAACAGACACCGTTGGAGAACACCTCCATGATATCCTCATGTCTCACAGCGACAACAGCAGCGAATGGGAGGAATACGAGGTAGTGGAGCACGGAGACGACTGCGACTGCGATGATTGGGAGCAAATTTAAACGCATTGATGAATGCAAGCTCTTTGTTCCTCTGTCCATCATCTATTATAATAAAACCGGTTGTTTTTCGCTTTCGTTCAACTCACAGCAGACCCATGAATCATGAATGTCTAATGCCCTACAAGAGTGATGAATAATACTTCAAGTCCGACAGCGAGAAGAATGGAGAAACGTATGGCAATTCTGGTTTCTATGCCAGCATAGAAGAGTACTGCAAGGTGTCAGCTGAAGCATTCGGAGTGCAACCAGACGTGCCAAGGTTTGGTCATGGGATTTATGGACATTCTGTTCAGCAAAGAACGTGGACGAAGAGCAGGGATCTTCAAGGTCGGTAATCGTTTCAGGAAAGGTGGCAGACTCGGAAAGGGCAGATGTGCCTGATGGAACTTTCTGAAGGTGATCGGGACAGCTATCCTGATTATAAATCCGACACTTTCAAAGAGGAGGCGAACGCTCGATTCCAAATCAGTCAGGCTTTTTGCTAATGTCCCACAAGTCCCAGCCAAGTCCAGACGCCCCAACGTCCAGCGCCGCCAGCGTCGACGCCGATCAACTGCCTCTGCCTTTGTACTCCGTGTCGTATGTGAATCGGCTGACGTTCAGTTGGCTGGACCGGTGAAGTCACCCACTCTCTTGTTAGCTGTTCCAGACCTGAAACTTGCATTCCTTAGCCTCTTCATCAAAGGATGGAAGAAGCCCCTGGTGTTAGCCGACCTGTACCAGATTCCGCGACGGTTGCGGGCCCAAGACCTGTCCGACTCCTTTTTTTCAGAATGGGACAAGGTGCTGAAGGAATACCTAGCTGCAAATCCTGGAGAAAAGCGACCAAACCCGAATGGCAAGCTTCTGAGAGTCGTTGTTTGGAATCTTTGCGCAAAGCAAGTTATGTCCCTGGGCATCATGCTCATCTTTTCAAACGCCTGTAGCTTGCTCTCGCCGTATTTCGTGTAAGCGTGATTTGAAATATGTTACGCAAGATTTTCAGCGAAAAATTTACATCTTGACTTGCAGCCAATACATTCTAAACTATGCCTTGTCACAAAACACACCATCCCCGGAACCTGTTTCAAAAGGCCTTGGACTGGCGTTCGGTCTGTTACTGACACAGCTGCTTGGTTCATTTCTGTCCAACCAGTACACGCAAGAAGCATCCGTGTCAGCTATATCCCTCCGTACCATGATGACAGCCATCATCTATCGTAAATCCTTGCGAATTTCCTCAGCCGCAAGACAGGAATTCAATTCGGGCAACGTCATCAATCTTGTTTCAACTGACACAAACAGAATCGAGCAGTTTATTAACCAGGCAAACTATGTGTGGGTCATCCCAATTGTGCTGGTTGTAAATGCCTCCTTTTTGATTTCGTCGCTGGGATGGCCCGCCGTGGTGGGAATCGCCATTTTAGTTTTTTCTGGTCCAGCGCAGGCGACAGTGTTTTCGTTCATTGCCAGGATTCGTGGAAGAATGGCGCCAATTACCGGAAAACGAGTTAATCTGACGACAGAAGTGCTTTCTGGTTAGTTTCTGGTTTTCTTTTCTGTTTTGTCTAAACCCTTACCATACTAGGCATTCGTGTCATCAAATTTTTTGCTTGGGAGGACGCATTCGTCGAAAAAGTACTAGGCATTCGTGAATCCGAGCTTTCACTTGTCCTGCAACGGAGTAAGCTAATGTCAATCGGAATGACCTTGGGGTTCTCAACCCCGGTGCTCTGTTCATGCATTACATTCGTTATCTACGGAACTGTCGGTTCTTTGAACGTTGCTGATATTTTCAGTTCAATGGCATGGTTTAACCAACTACGGTAATACCTTTGTTTTATCTTTCTTTCTTTTTTCAATGACCCCTATCGTAGAATGCCTCTGTTTATGCTCCCAATGGTCTTGAACACGTGGGCTGAGTTCAATATTGCTCTTCGCCGCATTGAAGCCCTTCTGCTAGCTGCAGAAGTTGAAAACGAGCCACTCGTCGATCCGTCTCAGGAACATGCTGTCGTTATTGAAAATGGCCAGTTTGAATGGTCAGGCGCAGTGTACGGTCACGGACTCGAAAATCCCATTCCGGTGAACGTAAAAGGCCCTCGTGGGGGTCCAGGAGGTCCCCTAGCGGGCGGTCCACCGGGTGGTCCACCGGGAAATCTCCTGCCAGGAGGAACGAAAGGAAATGGGACAAAGCCCGCCGCAAAAAAGGTCCTTGACTCTTCCAATGCAACAGACTCTGTGGCGACCAAAAGCGACATCTCTAGTCTCAAAGATATTAACTTGAAAATCAAGCGCGGTGAACTTGTTGCCATAGTGGGAGCTGTTGGCAGCGGAAAATCATCGCTTTTGAACGCACTTATAGGAGAAATGAAGACAGTTTCCGGGAGCATCTCGTTTTCGGGGACGCTAGGGTATGCTGCGCAAAGTGCTTGGATCCAAAACGCCACTTTGAAGGACAATGTCCTCTTCGGGAAAGACTTCGACAAACAAAGATATTTGCATGCGCTCGTAGATTCTGCGCTACTTCCAGATCTAAAGGTTTTGCAGGACGCAGACCTCACGTCAATTGGCGAACGCGGAATTAATTTATCTGGAGGACAAAAGCAGCGTGTCAATATGGCACGTGTCTTGTACGGAAATTCTGACATTGTCCTCATCGACGACCCCCTGTCCGCTGTTGACGCGCATGTTGGAAAACACTTGTTTTCGCGATGCATAAAAGGAGCCCTTGCCGGACGCACGCGCCTTTTAATCACGCACCAACTGCACTACCTTCCTCAATGTGACAAAATTGTGTTCATGAAGGATGGACGCATTGCCGAGCAGGGAACTTTTTCTGAACTGATGGAAGCCCAAGGCGGCTTTGCGAAAATGTTTGCAACGTACGGATCCAGCGAAGACACCGATGATGAAGATAACGCGGTGAATCAGTCTGCACTTCGCGAAGCGGAAGTCGTTGAATTAGAGAAATTGTTAGACTCACGGTCCACGGGCAAGGATATAATGACTGTAGAGGACCAAGAAACCGGAAAAGTTGCCGCCAGTGTCTGGTGGCATTATGCGAAAGCATCGGGAGGTGTCTTTGGATTTGCGATTCCGCTATTTATCATCTTGGTCGTCTTCCAATCCGCATACATTGGAAACAATTTGTGGCTTACTTGGTGGACTGACAATCAGTTCAAGCTAACAACTCAACAATATGCTGTCGCGTATTTGGTGTTCGGGATGATAATGGTGACTGCTACCTACGGATTTGCGATATTTTTTGCGTTCTCTGGCACTCGGGCTTCCAGAGCCTTGCATGAAAAGGCCTTGAGGCGTATCATCCGTTCGCCTGCCAATTTCTATGGTAAGCGCATCTCGATGAATTAATTTTGTGACAGTCAACTGCAGATACAACGCCACTCGGCCGAATCATCAACCGCTTCTCCCGAGACGTGGATGCCATCGACAATAACTTGACGTTTTCGTTTCGTCAACTATTTTCACAGATGGCGAATACTCTGGGAACATTTATTGTCATGTGCAGCGCAATTCCGTGGTTTACAATCCCATGCATTCCAGCTTTGGTCATCTACTATTTCATCTCTATGGTGTATAGAACAACCGCCAGAGAGTTGAAACGGCTGGACTCCACTTCAAAATCACCGTTGTACACAAACTTCGGTGAAACATTAGTTGGGATAGCGACTATTCGTGCCTATGCTGATCAGAATCGATTCATAATCCGAAATGACGCTGTGACCAACACAAATAACAGCCCATACTTTCTTTTGACAACTGCGGCAAACTGGCTGTCATTCCGCTTGCAAATGATTGGAGCATTGTTGGTTCTTTGCGCGGCTTTAATTGGCGTATTATCCAAAGCTCTGAGTCCATCGCTTTTTGGGCTTTGCCTATCGTATTCGCTCTCTGTGACACAAGTTCTTAGCATGCTTATTCAAAACTTTACTCAATGTGAAATTTCTATGAATTCAGTGGAGCGGGTGGAAACATATGCTTACCGTGTTCCGGTCGAAGCGGACGCTGTAATTGCTGCAAACAGGCCACCTCCGGAATGGCCGTTGAAGGGCGCTATCTTGTTCAAGAACGTCATTATGCGTTATGCACCGGACCTGCCGGTTGTCCTCAACAACGTATCGTTTGCAATTGCCGACCGTGAGAAGATCGGGATTGTTGGACGCACGGGCAGCGGCAAGTCGTCCCTCATGCAGGCCCTATTCCGGATGGTCGAGCCAGAATCCGGCTCCATCGTTATAGACGGCGTTGATATCCTGAAGCTTGGCTTGGCGGACTTACGTTCCAGGATTGTGAGTGTTTCACCTGACCACTGTTGATGTTGACTAAGCTTCATTCACAAGGCAATCATCCCGCAGGATCCTGTTGTATTTTCGGGTACATTCCGCACCAACTTGGATCCTTTCGCTGAGCACACGGACGCACAGTTGTGGGATGCACTGGAACGCGCGGGGCTGAAGCCGAAGGTTGCGAAAACAGAGTCGCAGCTCGACGCAGCTGTGGATGCTGGAGGCGAAAACCTCTCTGTGGGCGAGCGCCAGCTGCTGTGTCTTGCGCGTGCAATGCTTCGTCGCCCGCGTATCCTCATCATGGACGAAGCCACGGCCAACGTGGACTACGCCACCGACGCCGCCATCCAACAGAGTCTGAGAGCAGACTTTAGCGAGGCGACTGTGCTGACTATCGCTCACCGCCTTAACACTGTCATTGATTACGACCGCGTGATGGTCCTCGACAAGGGCGAGATTGCTGAGTTTGATGCTCCAAGGAACCTGCTTGCTGATGAAACGTCCTTGTTTTCTGCCCTTGTTGCTCAGACTGGTGAGAGCAATGCGCAAATGCTCAAGGGATTAGCAGGTTTTGAGACCAATTTGTGAACAGTGTCACTGCTGTGGAAGCTAAATAAATCCAGTCTATGAAAATTGGCAACAAATTTCAAATAGCATCATCATGGCAGAAACATGAAATTTTGCTTGGAGAGCAAAGTGCTCAACCTCTTGAAACAGTGCCAGATTAATGCTGTGATGCTGATCTGATGCAACTGTATAACATCTATTTCAATTTGGTCTTTTAATGAAACGAGCAGTGCCAGTGAGTAAGATTACCTTTGCAGCACAGTTGTGAGTCTTTTTTTTCAAGTCAGCCTGTACAGGTTGGAACAACTGATGGCAGTGTTGCAGCTTTTCAGTTTTTGAACACTTGACTTCTCATCAGTATTTCCTCAGCATCCTAAAGCACATTGATTGCAACATACACTCCTATCAAAAAGTAAAACAGATTATAATCTCACCAGTGCCACACCTGCCAATACATTGGTCAGAATCCTGTTTCTTGTCTGTGAAGTGTCAGCAGCTGCAGCTGAACAGATTGTTTTCAGTGCTTGGCAGCAGGACACAACTGATGCCATGCACTGAAGGGGCAGTAATTGGAGTGCCAGTGCCCAGTGAGGCTACGTGTGCATGAAGAACTACACTTGCCAAGAGCATTCACCCACCTTCCAGCTTCTGTCAACACATTTTCTTGTTGCCAGCCACACTTTGGCTTTCAGTGCTGCACCCAAAATTTGTCGGTTGCGTTTGCAACTGGCTGTTCTGCAGCAGACACCACAGCCTATTCTGGCCCATGTTGGCTCTTGCAAATACTGGGCAAATAAAATCTCACCAACACTGTCCTCTGGTGCCTCCACACATGACAATGATGACATGTTGACAGAAAACACTTCATCCTCTGATCTTGCATTTACTTTTGGAAGCAGGAAAGAATGCCCAGCACTGGGAATGCTCTGTAGCAGCACCTGTGGGTGCATCTTGTTAATTTATTAGTTTCACACTTTGGCACTTTTTTCTGTGTTGTTTCACGGGGGTTTTCGTGGCAATGTTATTTTT